>AFIY01000239.1:0-277344 GCA_000223825.2 Zymoseptoria passerinii SP63 | reverse complement strand
GAGAGAGAGAGCCCTAAGGTAGGTAGACTCGTAATACTTACCTTTAGCTTGTCGATTTAGGCCACGATCTTGGGCGACAACATCGCGGTCAGGACATTTGTAAGATCTGACGTGGTCGACCGCAGCGACACAGTGATATCGGGTCAAGCTCTCGGCATGCGAACAACAGAAACATCTGGCTTGCGCTGAGGGATCGCTTCCCGCATCCGTACTCGCAAGACGTCGCTCGGAGTTGGATCGAGCATACGTTGCAAATGGCCGCGCGAGCAGGGTGACGACTCTGACGAGTCCTCGCTGGTGTCCACTCAGTATGCCGTCACCTTCCGAGGGGAAGCGATCGGGGGCATAGGCGTGGATTTCGGTCAAGGTAGTGTTGCGCAGGCGGAGGTCGTGCGCGTCGCTGACAGCTCTGTCCAGACATATATTTCCGGAGCGCCGAGTTGGGCTATTGGCTGTCACAGGACTATTGGGGAAGGGGAATAATGTCCAGTGTGGTTTCGGCTTTTGTTCAATGGATCTGGGACACCTTTGGAGTCCTCATTCGGTTGAACGCACTCGTGGCCGAGACCAACGCAGGTTCAGCGAGGCTGCTCGAGAAGGCTGGCTTCGTCATGGAAGGCCGTCGGCAGAATGCGATTTGCAAGGATGGAAAGGTATCTGCGGAGCTGATGTTTGGTGCACTGCGGCCCACATGATGTTTTCTCTGTGACGCCAGCACGGCGCGTGAATGCGACGAAGCTCGAGAGTTGGTTTGAAGAGGTGTTGCGCGGGATCAGCGCACGACGATCAGGAAGCGAGGCAAGAGAGCTAGGCTGCCTTATTCGGTTAATTCGTGAGCATTCCCATGATATCACAATGTGCTTTGAGAGATGTTTGTCTTGTCAATCACGTCGAAACTTCACCGGAAACTTGCACAACAACTCGACCAAGAACGTGAGACTGATGGTGGCAGACAGCTGTGGATGCGTGATTGTCCATGATGTATTGAACGGTATGGTGATGATGCAGCTCTTTCGACGTATGTCGTGAGTTGGCCCGTCGAAATATCGTTTGTTGTGTGGGAAGAAGGAAAATGCAGGAGAGGGATGGCTGCCGAAGTTGGAGTTCTGTGTCACGATCTTTGACATCATACCAAACACGACTTTGGTCAAAAGCACCACATACCTGACAGCCCAATGCAAAGTACGATGAGCTCACTCTTCTCCCGGTCAATATCGTCGACAAACCAGCAGGATCTACAGTCCATTCGCTGCGTCTGCAAAGGGCCGCAGGACTTCTGTCGAGCAGCTATGGCCAAATCTCTGAGCACCTCCCGCGTGAGATTGTCGACCCCTCATAGCGATCGCTCGCATGAACAGCTCGACCTCACGGCCGGCGGGTGAACATGCTCCTGTAATCGTGATCAGCCGTGGGCCGAGTTTGGAAGATTGTCGAGCTGTCTGGATCAACCACTTTTCAGGATTCCCTTCCGTCGCCCAATGCGCACCATGGCCAAAGCCGCTTCGTTTCCGTGTTCATTACGTTCGACACATCACACGGACGATCAAACACGTGGCACTGGCGAGCTCACATTGACAGCAGGCTGTGCCTTCAAATCACGGAAATCCACGGCGCTGTCCTGTCACAACACACTCCGGCATTGAGCTGCCAGGATGCATCGAGTCTCAAGAATTTCATCTCAACACATCAGGAAAGCCATCTTCGAATGAGGCGTGACGTGCGGAGCTTCCAGTGATGTTCAACGGCGTAGTTTCCTTCAGCTTTGAGAGCTTGAAACGCCGGTTTTGTGTCAAAGCATCTCGAGTCAGCTGCAATAGGTGATTGCTTCAGCTCAGACGCTTCAGCCTCCAAGGTAGAGCCCTGTCCTTAGACAACATCCACTGTCACAAATTTGCGTCCATCCTCAAATCTGTGCCAAATTTGGTGTGTTCAGACCTACTGGGATCCGCGATGAAGATGAAATTGAAGCTCAGATTGTGCCTGGAACACATGAACAATTTCATCAGGCAATGTTCACCCTTTGCACGGCTTGCTATTGCCCGGTCAGAATATCCGAGCAGACCTCATGGCGGGACGTCCATGACCGCAGACCGCTTCCACTTGTTCCTCACGGTAACCAGTTCCCCTCAGGCGAGTGCATGGAGTCAACAACAACATCGATGGCACATGTTCCAGGGAGGAAGACACTGGGTCACTGCTGAATGCACAAGTAACACTGGACATGGATGAGGCCTCTTCATCGAGAACATCGAACCTCATCTTTGAATACACGATTGATGCTACGAGTGGGATTATATCTCTCTATCGACAAGCCGTCGAAAACATGACTCCATCAGACTCGCCGCAGTCGCCGTCCGCGGCGGTCTCTGTAGATGTGTCGTTACTTGGCACTCCAGAAATTGGCGACCAACATTCAGCTCCAGCAGCAGTCTCTGGAGATGTATCACCACTTGCCACTCCGGTGACTAGCGGAACCACTCCAGCCCGACCGGAAATCGAACACACCACAGCAACCTCTGGAAATGTATCGCCACTCGGCGCTCCGTGGACCAACGACCACAATACAGCTCGACCGGGACTGACACTCGCTACAACAATGCCTGGAGACATATCGTCACTCGACACTCCGGTGACCAAGGACCAAGCTCCAACAAAACCAGGTCTTTCACAAGACAGCAACGTTCGGCGGGCCCCGAGTAGATTGTCGAGCATCTCGGTCGAGTCGCGGCGCTTTACAGCACTACCAACGCTTCCGCCAAACATAGAATTCGCTTTCTCACCGGGTCTGATCAAAACAGCCAACGGCGAGAATCACAACGAATTTAGACCACGACCCGCAAATGGAACCGAAAGTACAAGACTGGATGATATAGAAGCGAACTGGTCGGGAGAAAGACCTTTGCTTCATGCTAGCCGGAAAGGTAGCAATACGAACGAATGGTTCAAGTGGCTTCGATCTATTTCGCTATGCTTGATTGCAGCATGTATCACAATGGCCGCCACGATACTTGATGTGAGCATGCGGTCTGCAACAGACAACTTCGGTGGCCCTTCTCAGGTAAATATTCGCCCGGTGGCCAATCCTTGAAACCTCTGCTGACCATGGACAACCAAGGTCTCGGTGCTCGCTGCACCAATTTTCCTTGTGGGACAAACCCTGGGTCCAGTGATTTGGAGTTGTCTCGTGCGACGAGTCGGTCAAAAGGCATGCGTAGTCTTCGGTTTCACTGGGCTTGTGGCTTTTCAGCTCCCGATCACCGCTGCACGAGGTGTGGCGACAATTCTGGTGTTGAGATTCTTTGCTGGTCTCATTGGCAGCGCTCCGCTTCTGGCGATCATAAGCTTGCTCGCCGATCTGTGGTCGCCAGACGACTGTGCCATTTCTTCCTCCATACTGTCGAGTTTCTTGATCATCGGTCCTCTGGCCGGCCACATGATTGGCGCATTTGTGACCGAAAGCGCTTCCCTCGGATGGAAATACCCGAGCCTGATCATCTCAGGTGTTTCCATCTTCGTGGGGATAGTGTGTTTACTGGTATGCTCCAGGCCTGCGAAATGGACTCATTGGGTCAAGCTATTGAGCCAATGTCCGCACAAGGTAACTTTGGAGTGGATGAAGCTTGAGACTTTGACGATGTGCTAACATACCGACAGATATATGCGCGGGACGAGAGATCAGAAAAAGCCGCAGTCGACAGCAGTGAGCCACGTCCTGGCTATTCCTGGAGTTCGATTCGCTGCCTGATTATGGACCCCACTGCACTACTGGTGTCTGTTCACATATCATACGTCTACAGTCTGGTCTTCTTCATCACCGAGACTTATCCGCTCAGCTTCGAGGACAACAGGCACTGGAGCACGGGTCAAAGCGTGGTTCCGCTGGTCTCAGTAATGGTCGGAGTCATGTTTGGATGGACCTTGAACTTTGTCTGGTCGTACGAACGCTTGATGCAGCCGCTGGCCGTGAAGAAGTACAACCGGCCAGAAACACATCTTCAAGTAATGGCGATTGGTTCGGTTCTGATGCCAGTAGGACTTCTTGTCGCGGCATGGACATCGTTCTCGGACATATCACCGGTAGCTCAAGTCATGGCCGGGACACCAGTCGGAATGGGTAAGTCATCAGACCTGTGCTTCAGAGGAGACACCTCTAATTCGCTTCAGGCATCATCTTGGTGTTTCTCAAGGGAAACGATTTCTTGCTTCAAATACATGGTACGACTTCACAACAGCTAAACAGAGTCGCACGAGCTAATGTTCTGCGTCCCAACAGACCGCGCGGATTCATTGACTGCGGTCAACATAGTCATCCGCTCGGCGCTTGCGGCGATGTTCGCAGGCGCTTCGAGGCGCATGTATCAAGATCTCGGCCCTCAGAAGACTGGGACAGTCATAGGCATTGTGTCGCTGGTATTTGTTGCGATTCCTATACTACTCATGAACGCCAGGTCCAGGATACGGACGTCGAGCGGACTCCCAGCACGGAGAACGACTCGGGCTCGTGATCCGGGTGAGTAAAACCGGAGGACCATGGAACCTTGACCGAGAAAATGCAATCTTCGAATGATGTCAGTTCCGCCTGTCACATACGTTATTGAAACCGATCAGCAGATCGGGCAAGGCTCAACGCGAAGCACTCTGTCTGAAGAGATGCAACCTCGATGCGGGATGCAACGTTCTTGCAGCATCTTCGAACGAGGAAGACCGAGATAGGACTGCATCCCTGACTTACAGCTCACATCCGACCGTTTCTTGCATCAACAATCACCGGCTACACGAGCTCAGATTCATACATTACTATCATCGGTCGGATACCGATAATGCTCACTCGTACTTGTCTGCACAGCCGGTCGATCGGCCAACATCAGGTATCCCGCCGATGTTTGACAGCTGCAGCGTCCCGTTGTATGACAGAACACAAACGAATTCCAACTTCCCAGCAGAGTGTTTCGCGTGGCCACGCATTCCGCAGGCATGCTACTTCCCGAAATATCCACCGGGTAGCGACAGCAACTTTGATGGACTTCCAAGCCATATCAGCATCAGACCGGTTGATGGATCTCAACGCAAGGTGCTGCCTCCGACACCTCGTGAGTGCTAATTACGGCAACGTGGTCATCGTTTGACCGTCTGACTGAGTCGTTCGGGTAGCACAAGCGTGCGCGAGAGGTTGATAACACCCACGAGGATGCACGAGCAGGATCAAACATGCCTTTTGACGCCGTTACTTCGGCACGCACCACACCCATATGCAAACGTCCTGCGAAGCGCTCGATCTCGACGGCCAGTATCCGGCTATTTGGAACAGTCAATGCAGATACCCGCTTAGGTGCAGATTGATGCGAGAGGCGGAAGTTGATCAAGGACTTCGATGTTTGACTCTGGAAGATTTGACTGCTTTGTTCTGGGCCAAAAGTCGATGGTTGTCCGTCAAACACAACTCTGTTGAACCATCGGAAGTTGGGCAACGTCGTCATTGGGAACACAGACTGAGGCGGACAATTTGAGACCAATGAAGGAGTGCTTCACAGCGGCATCGTGGTCCCGACAGTCTGGCAAGCGACCAGCAACCTTGGAAGACGTGCAGCAAAGATCGTCCGCACATCGGCCATCCCGACCACACGTTGTAGAGGCGGTGCAGAACAGCACGAGAAGTGAGGTGGCCGTGTGTCACACGGCAGACCAACACTGTTGTAACGATGCGTAACATTCCAGATAATCTCCCCGACGATTCTTCGCTATGCCATCATCGGAGTTTCCAACCGGGTGTCGGACCTGAATGAGTGTGGTCGTTTGATTCCCCCTCCATTGTACAAGGATGCATATTTTGAGGGCGCCTCCTTGCATGCTTACCGCTCAAGAATGTCTCAAAGAGAGCTGACGTTCCGTCCGGCCACTGCGCGCTTCGGCCTTGGCCGTTTTCGGTGCTGCAACCAGCGACAAAGAACAAAGAAAGCCTGCAGCGTCGACTCCGCAACAATCGCAGCATAGCGGATTAAACGATGCCCGTGCTCGTCGTCGGACAAAGAATTGCATGCCACTGTCAGCCAGAGATAATAGGCACAAAGGTTGACTGCTTTCTTCTTGCAATAATGAATGGCCATACCTGGTTCATTCGTCACGCTCTGTCATTGGTACGCTGAATCTTTCATTGTCGGTGGGCGTGCCGGTGGAACAAGAGACCGTGATACTGCCATCTTCGTCTCGATGCCTTCCGTTCAGCAGTCGCCATTGCTGCCGCCTCCACCGCCGCACCCCTCTCACTGGCACTCTCCCCACCCGTTGTCACAAACGCAGCAACCCGTACCTGAGCCTGGCCGCATCATCTTTACAAGACAGCTGTGGCAGCGAACCATGCCAGACGGTAATCAGACTGAACCGAGTGTCTCGAACAGGTCTCACACTCAAGAGACTCCCGTCGGCCATATCATCACCGCTGGTCCCGATCGCAGGACTTCTTCTGTGTCGTCTCGTTCCCAAAGACTTTCGCCCACTCCTTCTCACGATTCATCCAAGGCTCCATTGACGCCCGAGGAGAGTCCTCCTTTCCGATCAACAAGGAAGCGAACGGCCGGCATTGTTGAGCAGGAAGACAAAGATCTTGACAGCAACGAAGGCACACCGGCGCATAGCAGGGCGAACAGTGGCGACAGTATACACGTGTGTATCTGCCAACCGGATCCCAAGATCCCAAGGCCGCGGAACGGTATGAATAAGCCCTTGCGCTCACTCGCAGACACCAGCTGACTTCTCCCAGCATTCATCTTATACCGTCAGCACTATCAAGCTCAAGTCGTTTCAGAGCATCCAGGCCTTGCGAATCCAGAGATATCAAAGATCATCGGCGAGCGGTGGCAGAACCAGACTCCCGAAACCAAGAGCAAGTGGAAAGCGCTCGCGGAAGAAGAAAAGCTCCGGCATCAAGCACAGTATCCCCTCTACCGCTACCAGCCGAAACGCAGTGGTCGTCGCACCAGTCTTTCAGGAGACACGCCCACGTCTACTGTCGAAAAGCCCAAGTGCACCAAGTGCGGAGGCAAAACCATTCTCGCGCCCTCAGCACAACACACACATTTTCAAAGCTTCGGCTCAAGTCCATCAGGCTCGAATACTCCAGGCTCCGCTGTTACTCCCGTCTCTCGAACCCTTCCCGTGTTGCGAGACCTCAGCTTACAGTCACCTGCTCTTCGCCGATCGTTGGCAAAACAATTCCCCAGCGGAAGCATGTCGCCAGGCCATCATCCGGATGAGCGCGATGACTTGGGACCACTCAGCCCGGACGCTAAGCGTCGCCGATTCAATGGTGATCCACCGTCCAACTTCAATCGCTCGATGCCACAGCGCTACGTGACTGTACCGCAACACGGACCTCAGCCAGTGGGACCAGGAACACCATTTCCATTCGGTCAGGCTCCTCCACACCCATACCCACCCGGCGCAAACGGTCACAATCTTCGCCGTGAGAGCCTTCCAGGAGTGCAAGGAATGATGAATTCTCCAGGACCCATGCCTCCGCCGCCGAGACCGGTCATGGGCTATCAGCAACATCGCCTGTCGCAAGGCGGTCCACCACACGATCGTTCTCTGACTCTGCCGCCGCTAAAGACAGGAGGCCCGCCAGGTCTATCTGGACCAAGTACTGGCAGTACTCTAAGCACCGGCAAGCCTGTGACGGACCAGATCATGAGCATAGAATTCTGGCACAAAGTCAAGGTTCTCACCCAGGTGGCGCCTCCAGTTCCGGTACAGTCGTCAGCTCCACGAGGGCCGCTGCTCGTCATTGAAGGTGACAATCCCGATGCTGTGAAGGAGCTCGGTACGTGGCTGTGCAAGACTTTGAGCAAGAGCGACGATCTGAATGTGAAGCTTGTGGATGGCCCAGTCGTCGCCGTGGAGGCCGGCAAGCGGAAAATCATGTCGCGCTATCATCGTCTCACAGCTGAGTGGCTTGATAAGAGTGAGGAGATCTTGGATTCATTGTCGATGAAGCCCAAGTCGTCACGAGTCGACTCCGTGATGGCTGATGCGACACCAACGCCGAAGACGTCGATCCGAGAAATTGACGAGAAGTACGATGAGAGCGACGATTCCTCGAAGCCGGTCACGAGATCGTCCGCAGATAGTGGCAAAGCTCAGGCATCAGCGCGCATCGACTCCGCAACGTCTTCCAACATGGACGTTGACACTGGTTCCACATCATCTTCTGTTTCAGGCAAGGCGAAAGTCAGCGCAGAATCTACCGCTTCCACCAAGCCCGTCAGCCTCATCGCCAACTACTCCCTTTTCGCGAGCAACTTCTTCGCTTGCCACATTCCCATCACGCCGCACGATCCGTACTCGCCACTCGACCATTGGACGTGGACAGCGACTCAGTGGCGCGGCATCGTCAGCCCGGATCTCACAATCTACGTCCGCGACAGCGTGAGCGGAGCGGAAGGCGGCAAGGCCAGCGTCGACATCATGGCGGATGGCAACTTGTTTTCGGTCAAGCGCACGAAGATCGAGGGCAAAGAGGAGTTGGAGATTGAGCCGTCGGTGCTGAGGAGGTTGGGATTTGAGGTCAGCGAGTGGGTGCAAGCTTTTGGGAGCGCAGCGGAATAGCAGGTCGACCCGGAGAAAGGAGGCTTCGTTGAGGGAGAAAGTGTGTCGATATTCTTCTTCTCGCTGCTCAGTCCTCCGGACCAAAGGATGAGACCAGGCAGAGAAGCCGGATCATTAGTTGAGCTACCTAGCATTATCTCAGCGATCAATAATGTACGCATGGCGTCCGTACATGCCAGTTCTGTTATCGTCGAAGGCGCGGATGGTGGGTGGTCTCGGTCCCTCGGAAGAATGGCCCGCTGACGCCTCGCGGGACTATCCGCTGGGGTCATCACATGCGCTTCCATTTCTTTCACATGCAAGCAATAGTATGGTAAGCGGAAACCTTCACGGCGTCAACGGTCAAGGGCTCCTCACGTCACACTCACGCCGTCGTACCGGCTGGTGTTCACGCCGTCGTACCGGCTGTTGTTCGCTCAGGACTACGAGGTCACGATGGCTTGGTCTGCTGTCTGCTATCCTGCTGTTATTACTCCCTTCACCACTGTTGATTCTGCTTTGTTAACATCACATCCACCTCACAACCAGATGACGACTCTGAAACCGCTCCCCTCGTGTTGAATCCACCACCTCCACGTTCGCCCACGCTGCAACCCTCCGCCGCCTGCGTCCCAGTCACCCGCTGGTCTATGCGTTCACATCGGGTTGGACAAGACAGATCCCATAGATGATAGGTGGGTAGCAAACACGCCGTCTGGACTTTACCTCTTCAAATCTCCTAATACTTTCGCTCTCTAGATCACATCTTGGGTCGGCCGTCGACCCGTTTTCGCAAGTGGCAGGTCTTCACCGTCGTACTCTTCTGGAGCTTCTACCTCTCCAAATTCAGTCGCCATGGCCCGCCAGGCGTCCGAAGACTGTCGCGATGGCTCTCGAGTCGATTTACCATGCACCAGGCTCTCGTCGCTTCCGGTGTCGCCCTATACGTAACGCGTAACTTTGCAAGAGTTGTGGGATTGGAATCGCCAGAACCGCTGGCGAATTTGTACGATCGCAGCTTCTTCCGCGCGACATGGATTACAACGGCGCTGGACGCTGGCTGGTGGACTGCTATGCATCTGCGACCCAAGTGGTTGAGGCATAGTTGCGAAATCATCTTCACCGTATACTATCTGGTCTGCGCGGAGCAAGCCGATGAATTGGTCAAAAGAGTGCGAGGAGATCTGAACGTACAGCATCTGCGAGTAAGCTGGAACAAGCCCAACTCGCCAGTACTGCGTTGGGTCACGGGCTTGCTGCGACCCAAGTTTATGAAATATCCACCACGGCCGATCACGATACCAAGGCCGAAGAACAGCGATTACAAAGAGCCAGTATCAGCATGGCTATACTTTGACGGACCAATGTCGGATCTTGCAGGGCAGCATCAGCTGGTGTTGGACATTCCAGGAGGCGGCTTCGTCGCGATGGATCCGCGATGTCACGACGATAAACTCATGGCGTGGGCAGGCAAACTTGGCATTCCAGTCGTTGCGCTGGACTACAAGAAAGCTCCAGAGTTTCCGTATCCACACGCCTTGAATGAGTGCTACGATGCGTACTTTCAACTTGTGGCCACTCGTGGTCGATGCATCGGTCTATCTGGAGAGCACGCCCCGAAGATTATCATCAGTGGAGACAGCGCCGGCGGTAATCTCGCCTTCAGCACGGTATTGATGATCCTCGACGATCAATCTCCATACTCTGGCTGGGATTCTGCTCGTCAACCGCAAAGTCTGCCACCACCAGAAGCCGTAGTCGGCATATACCCAGCATTGGAGATGAACATAGGAAACTGGATGACCGATGAGCAACTATCTCTATTACGGAAACCTGAACGACGGACCGAGAACAAACGAATCATGGATCGAAAGAGTCAGGATTTTCGAAGGCTCACTCCAAACACACCAGGCAACTCGGACGATGAAGACGATGAACACACGACCAACGGAGTGCGCAGTAATGGCCAACGCAGACCAAAGCGGTACACTCGATTGGCAATGAGCAGCATGATCTCATACACCGCCGACCGTATCATTTCACCGGAAATGCTTCGCGCCATGATCGTGCTATACGTTGGCGAATACCGTCGACCCGACTTCGCCACCGACTTTCTCCTATCACCACTTCGCGCCCCAGAGGCGCTTCTGGCTCGCTTCCCAAAGACGTTCCTCCTCTGCGGTGAGCGCGATCCTCTGGTTGATGATACAGCCATCTTCGCTGGCCGTCTGCGTCAGGCCCATAAACAGGAGTTCGCCCGTCGGCAAGAACTTGGGTTGGAGAACGACGACGCAGTCTTCGATGAGAAGAAGCACGTCGAAGTCGTGCTCGTCAATGGTGTCAGCCACGGCTTCCTCCAATTCGTCAGCGTCTTTCCTCGAGGCTGGCAGTATGTGCATGCCTGCAGCCGGTGGATGAGGGATGTTTTCGAGAAAGCTGAGGTTGGCCACGAGCCTCCTTCAAGCGTCGCGTCAAACAACGGCGATGACTACTTCAGCCATTCGAAAGCACGCAGCCGGAGAACGTCCGAGGCATCGAATGATGGAAAACCTTTAGAGCTTCAGATGCCCGGCAAACTGCGCATGACGAGCATCAGTTCGCCCACGACAAGAAAGAAGTCCAGCGGCAGTCACATTGGCCGATTGCACAGTTCTCGAAGCAAGGTATCGAGAAGCTCGAACATGTCTGGAAGGAAGAGTCCCTCCGATACCATGCATTTCTTGTCAAGACTTGCTTCGACGGAGGATCTGCTGGAGAGACGTATGGATCGTGTGACGGGCAATCTTGGCCAGGAATCTAAGAGCAATGGTGGTTAGTCGTATGGCGGGAATCAGATATGATGTTGGACGTCTTTATGTTTGTACGGTAGATCTAGAGAACAAACATAGACCGCAAGCGATTGCTTTACAATATCAGAATCTAGCTTCGCTGCAACTGGCCACCTCGCACGTGCAACACTTCCGGGTACCTTGTCACGAGCAATGCATGGTAGCGAGAGCGGAGCGTCGGCAAGGTGGATCTGCAAAATCCGTCTTCTCTGCCTGAGGCTACAACATTCGGCTGCCAAGAGTACGATTTGCACCTTCCCACTCATCAGAGATTTGGGCTTTGAACTTCAGGTTTGACATCGACAAGGACTTTCACGTCGTCCCCAACTAACCCGCAGTCATGTCGCATCGCAAGTTCGAAGGTCAGGACACTCACAACGATGTCGCACGCCTCATCGCTGATATTCTTTACAGCGCCCCGCCATGGCTCTCTGGCATTCTTGCCTCGCAAGCGCGCCGCCCGTCACCGTGGAAAGGTCAAGAGGTACATATCCCATCCGACGGCAGAGATGGACAACAGAAAGAGGAACCAAGGAGGCGTTGGCTGACATTGGCACACATACAGCTTCCCCAAGGACGACCCCAAGCAGAAGACGCACCTTACCGCCGCCATGGGCTACAAGGCCGGCATGACCACCATCGTGCGCGACCTTGACCGTCCCGGTGCGAAGTTGCACAAGAAGGAGATCGTCGAGGCAGCTACTGTCATCGAAACCCCTCCGGTACGAGAACTGGCGCCAATACCATTCATGGCATGCGCTGATCCGTACATTTACACAGATGATTGTCGTTGGTCTGGTTGGCTACATCGAGACACCGCGCGGCCTCCGCTCGTTGACTACTGTCTGGGCTGAGCACCTTTCGGACGAAGTCAAGCGCCGATTCTACAAGAACTGGTACAAGAGCAAGAAAAAGGCTTTCACCAAGTACGCCAAGAAGCACGCCGAGGAGGGCGGCAAGTCCATCACCCGCGATCTCGAGCGCATCAAGAAGTACTGCACCGTCGTCCGTGTCCTCGCCCACACCCAGATCAGCAAGACTCCTCTCAAGCAGAAGAAGGCCCACCTCATGGAGATTCAGGTCAACGGAGGTTCCATCGCCGACAAGGTCGAGTTCGGCCAAGGTCTCTTCGAGAAGCCCGTCGAGATCGACTCCATCTTCGAGCAGAACGAGATGATCGACTGCATTGCCGTCACCAAGGGTCACGGTTTCTCCGGTGTCACCAGCAGATGGGGAACCAAGAAGCTTCCGCGCAAGACGCACAAGGGTCTCCGCAAGGTCGCTTGTATCGGTGCCTGGCATCCGTCCCACGTCCAATGGTCGGTCGCTCGTGCCGGTCAGGACGGTTACCACCACCGTACCTCGGTCAACCACAAGGTCTACCGCATTGGCAAGGGCTCTGACGAGGGCAACGCCACCACCGACTTCGACCACAGCAAGAAGGCCATCACTCCGTGAGTTTCACCAATGTAACGAATTCGGAATCATCACTAACAATTGTGTAGTCTCGGTGGCTTTGTCCGCTACGGTGAGGTCAAGAACGACTTCGTGCTCCTCAAGGGCTCCGTCCCTGGTGTCAAGAAGCGTGTGATGACTCTCCGTAAATCCATGTTCATCCACACCTCCCGCCGCGCCCTCGAGAAGGTCGAGCTCAAATGGATCGATACCTCCAGCAAGTTCGGTCACGGCGCATACCAAACACCTGCCGAGAAGAAGCAATTCGTCGGTACCCTCAAGAAGGACCTTGTTGCTTCATCGTAAAAGTACAGCGTTTCGGTTGGGGTTGGAGGCGTTGGTCATGGATCCTGATGAAGGGCTCACAGGGCTCACATGGCATTATGTAGTTTCAACGATACCAGAAACTTCTTTGCCTTTCACGTGTTCCTGTCACCCTTGTAGGTAACTCTCTCTCTTCTCTTACCTCCGTCTGGTATGTCTACGACATTTCCCTCACTATGCCTCACCGCAATTGCGAAAGAATGGAAGCGTTCATTGAAACTTTCGCTTCACCAGCTCGACAAACGGTGCTCGTCTGGAAGTGACGAGCCGCTTCATGTTCTCTCTACTCGCCTCGTTCACCTACGACCGAGCATGGTCACAACCCTTCGCTCTTCCAAGGAGTACTTGACCTTCTCAACTCCATGCCATCGCCGACAACTGTGCCACTCCAGACAACTCCGTCCGCATCAAAGCCACCGCCACACGAGAGACAATCGCAGCAATGGCTGAACCTGACTCATCACGGGACGCCGCTCGGGAACACAAACAAATCTGCATCGACACCTTCAACCAAACCCTCAGCAACTACGAAGACAAGTTCCACACCTTCGTTCAGTGGGCCTTGATGCTCGACAACGGTGGCGAGCCCCAAACCATGTACATCTCCATCTTCGAGGAGGAAGGACAGTTCTCACCTGTCCAAGAGCGAGTCACCGACAGAGGGAGGAGCTTCGAAGTCATCGGTTTCATCGAAGACGGTCGAGCTCGCTTTACTTGCGGAACCGAGCGCCTGGCGGGCTACTTCAGTGAGGATGGGCAGGCGATGATTCAGGACTTGGTGGTTCAGGATCGGATCAGGCAGCGCAGACTTAGCGAGAGTCAGGAGTTGGTGCTCGAGGTGAGTGCCGCTTCACGGCACAAGAGGGAACTGTAGCTGACTTTTTTTTCTCATCACCAGCTCGTCAATGCCGCACCGGACAACGAAGAAGCTATGCCTGACGCCAAACCCGACACCAAAGCCAAAAACATCAAGACCCAGAAGCTGCCGCCCCGCCGCAAGAAGAAGGGAACGAAGTCTTACAAGACGATGACACCTGCCAAGTTGCGCGAACTCCAGCGGGAGGTGAAGCTCGACGAATTGCGGGAAGCGGCCAAGGTGTTCTTCGGAGATCGCTTCGCTTCGATGACGGAGACGGTCGTGGATCTGAGGAGTGAGGCGGGAAGAGAACTGGCGTGCGAGTTGCTGGAGTATGATACGTTCCTGGCTACGAGAGAGTTTGGACCTGATGGAGGTCACATTCATTTCCTTCGTGGTTTGCCGGAGCAGCTGTTTGGTCCGCCGTGATGAGAGCGTTTGGGGGTCCAGATGCGGGGCGCCACGACGTGGAAAAGTTGTCGATAGAGTCATGGACTTTGATTGTGGGCTTGGATATGCCTTCAAGGCTCAAGCTCAATCGAGGCCGGCGACATGGATGGAGGAAGGGCAGTTGTAGCAGGCAAATGATACATCAAGGCGAATACAGCGAGGTTGAGCAACGAGCACATGTGCTGAGCAATCGACTTCGACTGAAGGTCAGAATGCAATGGCACAGCCATCCGTAGGACAGACAGACAGTAGACTTCCCAGACATCAGACTCAAGTATCAGAACAGGACTCCCGCCTTTGAACGTGAGTCGCAAATGCATTGCTTCTAGATCCTGACATTTATCTCCAATGCAATCGGCCTGTCAATCCGGCGCTATCTCTATACAAATATCACCAACTCAATCCTCCTCGATGCAAAGTCATAAAATCGTGAAAAGTAGCAGATGATCAAACATAGACGCCGCAAGTGGCCTGACGGACTTTCGATCCTTCAAGCATACCGCGTGCTCCCATGTTGCTGGTACGCGGGTGGCGGCGGTGGTGGCGACATCGGCGGAGCGAACGACTGGTTCGCCCACCCCTGACTCGGGTGTCTAGATGCGTAGAAGTTCGGCGCGCCGTTCTGCTGCGCCATGTTCGGCGGCGGCGGGCCATTCCATCCACCGGTGTGGCCCATTGGAGGAGGAACAGGGGCTCCGCCGGGCGCTCGCTGCGCGGTCGGCCGGCGGCGACGACGGCGACACCGGCTGATGACGCAGCTGAGGAGGGCAAGGACGATGATACCGCCCACCGCAGAGACGACGGCGATGACGATGGTTTTGTTGTCGTCGATCCAAGAGCGGACGGCGCCGCCAACGGAGGCGCCTTTGCATTGTCCCTGTATTGGGCATTAGTACTGCATCAATGTGTGATCTGAGGATGGGATGAGCTTACATTGTCGCATCGACCGCCTCCACCGCAGGACGTGCCGTCGAGGAAGTTCTGCTGCAGGCGATAGCAGACGCCGCGTCCAAATTCGGGACTGGCGCAGCTGAGAGCGCATCCGGAGGACTGGCAGGCATAGGTGTCGTTGCCTTTAGTGTAGCTACCCATGACGGTCTTGCATTGCATGTCACGGCTGGTGCACTGTCCAGACGCACACGACAAGCCATCACCACAGCTCGTACCGTCTTCAGTGGTGTTATCGGCGGGACAAGTTCCGGCATTACCAGGGCAGGTCTCCTCGGGATCGCACTGCCCGGTACTAGCGCGGCAGACGGTCTGAGCAGAGGCGAACTGGCAGTTGCGACAGCAGTCTTCGTTGGCGTCGTCGCAGACGGAGCCGGTGGTGAATTTGCAGGTCGTGGGGTTGCAGCATGAGTCGTCGGCGCAGCCATCGGTACCGCCGCAATCGCAGTCCTCACCTTCTTCAACGATGCCGTTTCCACATTGCTGGCCGGTGACGAGATTCACGTCGCGGTTACTAGACAGGCAGGAACCATCGACAGAGTTGCGGTTTAGTGCGCTGCAGATGTTGCCGATGGAGCAAGGGGAGAAGTCTTCAATGCCAGGTGTGGTGGAGGGATTCATGATATAGCTGCCACCAGCGGAACAGCCTTGCGAGGAGAATGGACAGCATTGCTGGGAATCGACAAATTGCTGATTCTGGCACGTTGAGTCGGTGCAGTCGTGAACGGCACCAAAGGTGTGTCCAGTCTCGTGAGCCATGACCTGCCACTCACTTGCGCCGTTTGTGCGGACGACAACGTTTGCTCCTGTAACCGTCTCCGAACCGCCGTTCGTTGTGCCATCTCCAGTGACACTGCCATTCGTTGTGAAGGCGGTACCGACGCAGAGTTGACCAAGCCACGCAAGCCCGACGGCAGATTCAGTCTTGCAAGTGCTGAGTAGCGTCCAATAACTGTTGGAATCTCGTTGTTGGCCGCGCCACGCAGAGAAGAGGTTGAGACGCTCCGAGATGTCGACGGAGGATGAACATGCTTGGTTCCATTCAGTACCAGACGCAGGAGTGCCAGGGCATTCAGGTGGGAGCACATTTAGATTCTGAAGTCCGAGCGAGATGTTGAAGGTGCGCTCGTAGATGGCTGAGGCCGAATTCATCATGTCGAGGACATTCTCTCGTGCCTTTTGCGTATCGCCGTCGAAAGCTTGAGCATATGTGCAGTCGGTTGCGATTCCCACAAGTGCCACTTTACGCGTGCTGGGACAGCCTGTGGTTGATCCGATAGTGCTTTTCAAGTCCACGCCGGCGCTGTTGCCACCTGTGGTTCCATCAATCTCCTGTCGTTTGAAGATGTACGCGGGATCCATGAATCGACTATACTTCTCCGAGCGCTTCGACTTCATAGCCATGTAAACGGGGTGATCCGGCTGTGAATTGAAGCTCAAAGCATCCGAACTGCATTCAGAGGCTTCACTGTCAACATCACGGCGTAGATCCTGATGTAGTCCCATGGGTGCTTTGCCAATATCCGAATCTCGCCACACAACCATGAACTCTTCCTCGCCATGTGCCCTCTCCACTTCCGGGTCCAGAGCGTGTTTTGTCCGTTGGTAGTTTGTTGATGTCTGAATATGGTGATGATCGCGATCCACCTTGAAAGCTCCTCCAAAGACTGGTTGCCTCCCATCTCTCGTCACGGTGATCCGAGCCCAACCCACATTCTGCCATGTTTCCTCTTCATGACCCAGTCGCTGTATGAAAGTGGTGCCTTTGTACACTCTGTGCTGTGATCGATCGATGCCCTCTGTGTGCTTAATGCTGCCATCCTGATTCAAATATGTTACAGTCGCACCTTCTCCAACGATATCGTGGTTCGGCTCGAGTCGTAGCTTCACATGTAGCTCGTCGTAGATGTTGAATGTGAGGTCGAATTGCGAGACGTGCGTCAGGCGGCCGTTGTGGGTGTGGATGGTTGCGTTTTGGAGTGTTGTGACGGCGCCTACAGGTCTCCGGATCGCTGAAGATGCGCTCGCGCTTGTGATGACTGTGGCGACCAGCGAAAGTAGTTGAAAAGGGAGGCGCATGGTGGCGTGGACGCCGTATGCGTAGGGAGCTGGTCGCGAGGCAAACGAGTGTTCTCTAGGGCAGTGACCGGTGTTGTCTTGCTGCCTTTGAGCTGAGATGCAGGGAGTCCACAAGGTATCAAGGTAAAACTATGGCCCAGGAATAGCAAGAGTTGTTTTCGCGGCAAATTCCAGATCACCCACAAGAAAGAAGCGAACGTCAATCGTCAAGGTAATGAGGCAGGGTAAGGGAGTGTGGTTGATCCATGAATGTCGTAGTAGTGGAACATCTCTCTCATCGACTCGCCATCGCCCAGCAAAAGCGCCAAGCTGAATGACCTGATGCAACAGAGTTCGGCGCCAGCCTCGTTTCCGCCGCAGTCATCCTCCGCCTGTTTTCATCGTTGATCCATGATCACCATACGAACTACACGATTGACCTTCTTGTGCGCTTCTTTCACGCACATCCCCAGTGTTCCAATCACACCGTACACACTGATACAATGCAATGCCAACAGTTCCCAAAACGGCCCGAACATGTCCTCCGTTACACCGGCGACTATACCCACACTTTGGTGTAGCCAAGACGTCTAAGCCCGCCTTGTCGCGTGGACATCGTCTCGAGTAGATGGCGTGCGTGGCCCCGGGGGCTTCGTTACTTCCCCGAGCAACACCGGACCTTTCGGCTGCGTGAGGCGGTGTGACCTTCTCGAGAGGATATAAGGCGGCAGGAAGGAATCCGCTTGGGTCTGAATGATCATGTAACTATTCAATTGTGTGTGGCTCGGGGAAGTAACGAAGCCCCGGGGGCACAGTAAGGACCACCTTTAAGAGGCGCTTTTTTTTTTCCTTCTCTTTTCGATCCTCCTCCCGAGTCCGGAAGCTCCACGGTACCACGCAGTCATGATCTCATCGGGCTGCATCCAAGACCTTTAGTCCCGCGGGAGTTCATACGATGCATATTTCGAGGCGGCATGTCCATTCACTTGTACGAGCTTAATAGGCTAAAACGTGGATGGGATCGTAAGCAAGCTTGCATGCCCGCGTACATGCGTGGGACCATAAGACGACATGTCACCGAGTATGTCAGGTTCTCGAGGAAACCGGCAAGTCAGCCGAACGCCTCTACAGCTCTACAGTAAGTTATGGAGGCGGGCTTGCGAAGTCGACATGCAACCAGATCATGTACTAGAAGGAGTACCAGAACATGTATCAGAACATCTCGCCTTGCTATGTGTCGTCAAGCCATGGCCTGGTCTTCAGTCCCTTGGGCTCGCACTCTGGTATTTCTGGAGCAGGCAATCTTCAGGCCTACAGTGCCTCCCACAACATCGTACATCCATCTATATATCCAGCCTACTGCGGCGGCCGAACTCTAGCGGCACTCTCATCAACACTCCCGTCTCCCAAACCAAATCCATATGCAGACTTCTTGCGCCTGCCCCGACGATCACCATACTGCTCATCAAACTTGCGAATGGCCGTCAGGGAGCTCATGTCCTCGGAGATGGACGCGCTGATCTCCTTGATGGCTTTCTCGAAGTGGCGGCCGGATAGCGTGCGCTTCTCAGGGAGCTTGAAGTCTTTGTCGTCTTGCTTGCTGTTGGCTAGGTCGTTCTCTTCCCTCACGCAGGCCAGTGCCGCGGAGACGCACAGGTTCTTGAGGTCGCTGCCAGAGTAGAGTGGTGTTTGCTCGGCTAGCTCGCCCAGTTTCACGGTGTCGTCGAGGATCTCGTCGTTGAGGTGGATCTTGAGGATGGACTCACGGTCTTTGGTCACTGGCAGGTCGACCAGTATCCTTCTCGGCAATCGTCGCAAGACAGCGTCGTCCAAGTCGAACGGTCGATTGCTCGCTACCATGATAAAGACGTTGCTCATGCCCATACCGTCCCATTCACGAAGGAACTGATTGATGATTTCTCGGTGTGTCGTCTTGTTGCCGGCATTGCTGCGGCTACCGAAAATGGCGTCGGCTTCATCGATAAAGACGATGCAAGGCGAAAGCTTCTTAGCTAAACTAAAAACAGCTCGCACCATCTTCTCGCCCTCGCCGACGTATTTCTCGTAAATCTGAGCTCCGCTAATCTCCAATACTGTCGCTTTGGATTCCTTGGCGACCGCTCTTGCCAGCAGAGTCTTTCCAGTTCCTGGAGGGCCATACAGCATAAGTCCAGGTAATCGATCCGCTGCAAGGACACCATATTTAAAAGCCTCCGGTCGGAGTAGTGACAGAGAGGTCATCGTCTTCAACGCATCGATCGTCTCCTTTGGCGCATGCACTTGGCCGAAGCCGGTCTTGATGGTTTGCGCATCGACAACGCCCGTTAAAAGTCTGCTTTCGTGCTGGTTGCAGCCCTTGGCCAACGCGTCTAGCTTTGCCTTCGCCTTTTCCGCAGCCGACGAACTGTCGTCTCCATCTTTGCCACTACCAAGGCCCTTCTTCGAGTCCAGATTGAAGTTGAACTTTGTCCACTCACGGGCGTTCCGGTCCGCCTGTCCGATGACCAGAGCAGCCAGGCCAATGTGACTGGCATTCACTGCCGCGGATCTGGCGTGAGTCTGAGATAAACCGATTGCTGTGAGGACAAGGCGTTGCACCTGGTCCAGTGGAAGCACCTTCTGAGCTAACACTGGAGTTCCAGCCAGCTTCAGCTGTTTTTGAGCGCTTTCGGAGAACAGTTCGGTCACATCATTAGGCCTGAGTCGTCGCAGCATAGTTTCGATGTGACGCGTATTGATCTCTAAGATCCGACGGTACATGGGTGACGCAGCACCACTGGGTTTGGCATCCTCCGGCTGGAATCGCGAGATCTGCGCTTTAGACAAGCTGAAGAAAGGCGGCACTGTAATGGTGCGGAACGCAGAATCATCGGTTTCCTGGGCAAAGTTTGCGAATGGCCCGCCCATGGCGTTTGCGTCTTGCGAAGTCGTGCCAACTATCAGAATCTCCTCGCCAGCACGACGGCGCTTGCTAACAACGTCGACCAGCTTACGCACAATGACTTCGCCAATCCGAGAGCTAGCAATGTCTTTCAAGTCGCGCACATGCACGATAGTCCGGTTCGCTGCGTACGTGCTCGTCCATGATGAAGATTCGTCTTTGCCATGGGCTGCTAGGGTAAGAGGAACTTCAGTTGCGCGATGTATACGGTTTGCGATGAGGCCCGAGACATCAGGGAGCCAGCATCCAGGGCTAGATCTCCAGACTCGCCATAGTGTCTGGTGAGCAGCGTCTGAGTCTGCCAAAGATTTCTTGGCTGCCACAGGCTCATTGTCAAGTAGAGGCTGTGGCAGGCGGGTAGAGGCTGTGGCAGGCGGCGGCGAAGCCCTTCATTCTTCGAAGCTTGCGAACGAGCCTTTTTCTTTTCGGGTGCGTTGAGCAAATCGTCCAGCAAATTACCCAGCTTAGCTTTGTCCGGTTCGAATGAATCAAACGAGCTCTGAGGCTCTCCTCTTTGAAATGGCCTTGATCCATTCGGAGGCCAGGTCTTCATCATCGAAGACGGCGCAATCGCAATTCCAGTAACGTTGATATTTCCCAGTGCTTTTGCGAGGCTATTGCCGTGGCCCATGAGAGCCTTTCTGATGTTTTCTATCCCTCCAATCGATCGTCCTTTACTCGAGCCGTGAGATTCATCGTCCTCTTCTTCGTCTTCGTCCATCTCATCATCCTCTTCCTCCTCCATGATAAGCGCATTGCGAGATGACGAAAGTGTGTAACCATCAAATACATCATATCCAAGCGCGGAGAATGACCCGAGTGAGTCTGACCCACCACCAACGTAGTCCGCTGTTAGCTCTGCAAAGTCATTGGCATCCAGCCGGATGAGGTTCGACTGAGTTATCGCCGCAAGATCCTCCATGAGCTCGTCCATTTGATTGTGGGATCTTGGATCCGGACATTGCAATGATATGTCGACTTTGGATGCTGCATGAGAAGACTTGGGCTGTGCTTGCGCTGTGACAGTGAAGCCTGCACTGATCGCTGTCTCTGCTTCCAAGAGACTCCATCGTAATAGAGAGTGCGGATTCACGTCCTCGTAGCCTTCTCCAGTTGGCGCTGTGAGAATCGGAGTTGATGCGGAACTCTCCTCTGGCGTCTTGGTTGGTTTGGAGTCGAATTTGTTGTCAAAGAAACCCTCATCAATCGACTTCTTCTTCTCTGCACCAGCAGCTTCGCCTTCTAATCCAGGCCGAATCCCCGGCACTGGCCACGCTTCATACCATGGCAGCGTGAACACCGTGTGTCCAGTGTCTTTGTCCACGCATCGCAACACTTGAGCATTCTTGGCCTTGCGATTCGGCTCTACGCTCTCCACTTGCAGTTTGACGTTGTGATCCAGGAACCAGTCCGGTATAGGCGGTGGCTTTGCAACTCCGGGTATGGCATTCGCTTCCTTTAGCCTCTCTCGCCGCGTCTTCTTTGAGCCCGACTCTCGTTCCTCTGCGATAGCTCTTGCTTCCGCAGACTCGCCCTCCTGCGTAGGAACCGCGGCGTCATCTTCGCGAGTTGTCTGGTCATCTTTCCGCGGGCTGATGTGCGTGTCGTGGTCGGGTAAACCGTGTCCATTCGGCCCTCGTGTATCGATCCAACATCTCGCACTTCTGCTTAGTCCTCGAATGTGCTGTCCAGGGATATGTCGTGATCGCGATGACTGACGCACGCGGCTACTATTGGCAGCCAAGCGGACGCTCTGGCGAGCGATTGGGCGCATTCCAAAGAGTGATGTGGATGATGCGGATGATGATGGCCATGCAACAAAAAGCTGTCAGATGCGGAAGTCTCGAGGGTCCGAGCTTTAGGAGCTGATTAACTCCGTCCAAGTCAACTGCACCTCACTCACTTCAACGAGGATAGACATCGCGGTCTACTTGCAGTCATCACGAGCGGCAAGACACATGTCTCAACGATGGAGTCTCTTGAAATGCATGGGTCAGACCCGCAACTTCTTTGAAATTGAAGCTCAGAGCCAGCGAACTACTTCTTCTCACATACCGACCTCCAGTCTGCGGGAATAGTGTCGGCAGCACTTACACGAACAGGATTGTAATATTTCGAAGCATGCGAGCTAGCTTGCAGTAAGAGCAACAAGGAGGAAAGTATTTTCCTTGCCTTACAGGGAGCCATCGACAGCGCCCTGCTCTACATACTGACTCCATGCTCTGTCGACTCTAGCCTATTTATTCTTCGTGATGCAGCTGCTCCGTGGGATCTTCTGCAATAGCGGAGGTGTCGCTTTCCCTTGTGCCTCCACCGTTTCTCTTCTCCTTCGCCACCCTATCTCTCTTCTTCTTATTTTCCCTCGCCCTCTTCTTCTTCTCTGCCCTCTTGATCTGCTCTCCACTCTTCGGAACTTCCTCCTCCTGAGCCGCTGTACTGTTGTTCAACCCGTCGCCAGCAGCCGATATTTCGTCCGTCGGATGCCAGTTGTTGATCTCGTCCACCAGGCCATGCATCTCACCACCATCACCCCAATCCATGTCCAACTCGTCGAACAAGAAATCCATCATTCGCGCAAGCTTCCTCGCGACATCCTTCGTCTCGTCAGACCACGACGCCGAGCGCCAATCTCTCAGCTTATTACCGACATCACGAACCTCGTCCTGTGCTGATTTTCCAACCCCTGAAGCCCGCCCTTTGCCTTTACCCCCTTTCTTCTCGGATACAGGCTGCCAGGCCTCAATCTCTTTCAACAAATCATTCATTCCACTTCGATCTTCCCACCTGAGCCCCAGGGAATCCTGCAAAAGCTCCATCATCTTCGCGAGCATCTTCACGAGCTGTTTCGTCTCCTCCGACCACGCGTCAGGCCAGTGTTGCAGGAAGGCGGCCGTGTCGTTGACGTGCTCGGTACGGAATTTGGCCTTTATCGCTATCAGGCCTTCGTGGAAGGTCTCGAGGGTGGAAGTACTAGCTGTGGAGCTTGGCCCTGATCTGGAGTGATCGCAGACATCAGTGGGGCCGGGACGAGGTGAGAGGGCAGGCTGTTCTGCAGGTTTGAAACATGCTGTGACAAAGCTTGCTTCGGAATCTGTGGAGGACGTTGGTCGGTCAGCCATAATGTTGATGACAGGGTCTTTCGAAGTCGAGGCCACGACAGTGCTCGCCTCGGAGAGGAGCACAGGCTTGGTAGGAATGGCGACGTCGGGAGTGGCATGGTCTTGCTCTCTACCCTGAGATCGGGCACTGGTCGGCGAATTGGCGCGGCTGTCACTTGCAGAGGTCATGGACATCTTAAACGTCTCCAGCCAAACACCAATTTCCAGCAAAGTGGCTTCGACTCTGGTGGCCGCGTCGACAACCCTGTTGATGGCAGGATCAATGATCTCCTTCACTTCTGCGAGAGTCAGCTTCGGCTCATCGATGTCGTTGTCTGCCATCTCCTTGGCAGTGGTGGCAATGATGGCAACGGCAAGCTGGGCAAAGGCGTGGTGGTCGGGAGGTGTGGCAAGAGAGGGCAAGAGAGGTGCAGCAGAGAAGTCATTATAGGCGAGGGATCTCTTCCTACCGCGTCTCCGCCGCTCTGTTGAAGTGAAGTTTGCTCTCGGAGTTTGTGGAATTCACCCGAATCTCCCTATCTTTGTTCGAGATCGTCCACGACAGAGAAGTGAAGTTTGCGGGCAGCACCACAGGAACGGAATGGTACAAAGGCTGTTGGAGAACCGTGGTCAGACATGTTTATGCCTAGTATCTTCTGGTTCGCATCGCAGCAACCCTACGCGGTCGTATGGTGGCCAGTGGACTCCAGAGCAATAGTAACCAGCGCTCGATGGTATTGACATGAAAAGCCGCCCTGCTATCAAACTTCTGCGGTTCAGCATGGTATGTGGAAGTTGGGAGACGTCAGTCCAGGATCAGAACATCAAATACATTTTGGGTTGGAGGGTTATGATCAGTAAAGCGAAGCATGCTTGTGTTGATGTAATTACAATTAATGGAATTCATCCCGTACATATCCTGGTTCGATAGACACGCTCGTGCGCTGAAAACATTCCCGAACGCCTCGCTGTATCTGTGTTCCTGGATATGCGGCTGTGGGTATACTCGTATGACATTCACGTATCGTAAGTCCCTTTACGGACCGCTTCTTTTCCTCCTCGGAACCTCCTCCCACTGATCACTCACTTCTGATCTAGTAGTTGGCGGCAGTGTTGGTGTATGGGTTGGCAGCGGTGCCGGTGGGCTGGGTGTAGTATCCGCTATGGGATCCGTCCGCGCCGACGACCTTGTCGATCTGCTGGCTGGTCAAGTGGCCGTTGCCACCGCCGACAGTGGTACCGGTCTCGTAGCTTGGACGGTTGTCGTGAACTGGTACAGCAAGGTTGTTGGCGCCCATCTCCGGATCATGCGCGTCACGCGCGACAACGGGTTCCTTCTTCTTGCGCTGCCAGAAGTTGCGCTTGGCGGTACCAGAGGTGTAGTTGTTGGCTGGCGACGGGCCATAACGCTTCTCCTTCTTGTGCGAGCGGACGAGGAGGACCTGGAAGGCGGCGGCGACGAGGAAGAGGAATGCGCCAATGATAGAGACGGCAAAGACGGCCTTGTTCAAGCGGCAGGCGGTCCTCTGGCTGACGGCATATGTGATCTCATTCTCCTGGCTTCCGAGAACGCCGTTGTCGAAGCCGGCGCCATTGCTGAAAGCCGGGCCACGTCCAAGAGGAGTGTTAATGACCCCAGAGCAACTCTTTGCGCCGTCCCTTGTGAGAACAGCGATGGCGATGAAGCCGCCGACGAAGGCGATATTGAGGAGGACTGCGAGAAGGCCGAAGAACGTGAAGCCTGCGGGAGATGTCAGCATTACTGGGCGATTGAACGATTGGGATCATGAACTCACCCCCGAGGCAGCAAGTCAGGACGACCGCAATCATGGTGTACAATACACCAGCGCCCGCGATTCCTGTCACCGCTCGAGCATATCGCTGCTTCTGTTAGCAAAACATGAAGCAGCCTTGGAGGAACTTGTTCAACATACCGGAATGAAAACGTCGCGATCCGCGAGGACGGACAAGAAGTAGGCGTAGATACCGAGCGCAACGGCGGAGCAGAGGAACGCGAGGAAGTAGAAAAAGGTTTGCGTGAAGCGCATGAAGCCTCCCTTGATGAGACCCATTTTGGCGGTACAGAGAGGAGGTGTCGAATGCGGTGGTCGTTCAGTGGAAGGAAGTAGGAGTAACGAGGAACGAAGACGGTGGTCGTCCTAGGCGGCGCAGGCGAGGAGGTGGAAGGTCGTACAAGGTGCGGTGTGCCGAGCGTTGTGACGGGACGCGGTAGTTTGATATTTAAATAAGATGAAGCCGTGACGACCACTCCAATGACGTGCCGCGATCGCCCTAAATGCAATTTGTACCAGGTTCTTCGACGCAAAGCCACACCAACTCTAACGACAACCAAGGACTGCACCGCGGATCAAGAGCTTGTTTCCAACCTCAGCCACAGCCACAGATGAATTCATGGCTGATGTGATGTCAGTTCAAAGCCACACTCATCATTCCTTAAGACTAGGATGGTGTGACGATCAGGGACATGTACTTGCGGTGAACTGGGAAGTTGGGAACCACGCGAGGGACGCCCATGGTCTCGCGAGTCCCACGAGAGCGGTGTAACGATCGAGACCATCTTCGTGGTCCACTATCGCCCTGGGTCAGTCACCTGCGCTGTAGTAGTATCTCAATAATTAGTCCCTTGAGACATCATGCCGCTCCATCGTCAACGACTATAGTGCACTGGCAACCCGCGGACCAGCGCAAGCACGACATCTCGCGGCACTTACAGTCTTGATGAAGGATCATTGAATACCTCCCATCTTCCGGTGACAACCCTGACTGATGTCACTCGAGCCTTGCATACACATCGAGAGGAACTGGAGTGGTCTGTTTCATCCTTGCTCCCCGACTTTGGACCTACTGCACCTGTCCAAGTTTTTCGATCGTTCACGCGACTCTCGACACACCGTATTGCATACGTCCAAGTTCCAATGCTCGCCCGTACAGGCCATGAGGCCAGATGATGCGAAGCATACCGTCTCAAAGTGGACAACAGCCTGGCCAGACGCAAAGCACGACACGAACTCTCAAGAGAGCGAGTCTAGAAAAAAACACATTGGGTCCAGAGACGTCTGCTCAGCAAGTGTTCGGCAGGACATCCTCATAAGGCGTACAGGCAATGCAGTAGGACGCCTTGCTAGCGTACAAGCAACTCGGCGGGACACTCAGCATCGAGCACAGGCAACTTAGCAAGACACCTTAGAAGCCGTGCAGGTAAATGAGCAGGACGCCTTCAATAGCAGTTCCGGTGATGTAGCAAGACGTCTCAATAGGCGTACAGCTTGCCGTGTAGCTAAGCGTACAGCTAAGTTGCTGTGCTGTCTTATTAGGCGTACAGGTACGCGTACAAACAAGCTGACATGCCGTCTAGTTAGCCGTACATGGATACGTACAGACCACTGAAGCATGCCATCTTGTGAGCCATGTAGGCAAGCGTACTGCTGAGTTGCCATACCATCTTGTTACGTGTACAGCTAAGCGTGCAGATAAGTTGACTTGCTATCTCATTAGCCGTACAAGTCAGCGTGCAGATAAATTGGCATGCCATCTTGCTACGTGAGGTAGCAGGAAAGGCCGGCAAACGACAGATTGGCAGGAGATCTTAGCAAGGATCGACCCTTCTGAGAATGTGTCGATATGTCTCTCCTACTTCTCACCACTTCCCTTCACCAAAATCTTCACCTGATTGTCCTTGTCATTGATCAGCGTCAAGAATCCCTCCTCCAACACCTCATCCATGCCAATCCGCTTCGTGATCATCTTCTGCGCCATGTCCAATCTCCCATCACTCAGCGCGTCAATCACATCTTGGAAATCCTTCTTGACATATGTCGCGACACCGAGATACTTCCTCTCCTTGAACACGAGATCATTCGGCCAGAATGTAGCTCGCTTCTCCCAGATGGCAATGTTGACATGTGTTCCCCGCGCTCTCAGCGAGTTGACAGCTTGATCCAGACCTGCTTGCACGCCGGCTGCATCAAACGTCACGTCCACCCCCTTGTTGTTCGTCAACTCCAGACACCTCTTGACAATGTCGTCTTTCGTCGGATCCAGAACGTAGTGTGCGCCAAAGTCTTTCGCGAACTGTTTTCGCATGCCCGAAATCTCCGACACGATGATCTTCTGACATCCTCTTGCTCGCAGCGCCTGGATCACCGACAGCCCAATCGGACCACCACCGAGAATCAACGCCGTATCGTTCTCCTGGAATGGCGAGGAAGCGACAGCATGCCATCCCACTGCGAGCGGCTCCACCAGCGCTGCGACGTCCAATGGCACATTATCCGGACAGTTGTAGAGTGTGTATTCCGGCACGACCAGATGTTCCGACAATCCACCTCCCCACCCGCTCAATCCCACGAAGCCATTCTTCCAACAACAATTAACCAAGCCATCTTCGCACGCGCCGCAGTCGCCATCGTATATGATCGGAGCTACAACCACGCGACTGCCGACCTGGAATCTTTCCGACACTCCTTCGCCCACCTCTTCAATCACACCCGCGAATTCGTGGCCAAAGGTCAATGGGACGGTCTCCCCAGTGATGGGGTGAGGCGTCTTTTCCGGGCAAAGGGATGGACCACCCATGTACTCGTGGAGATCACTGCCGCAGATTCCTAGTCACAGATGACATTAGCTCCGTAGACAAGCATGGGTGCTGACCACCAATCCCGGACCACGCATACCGCACCATGCCGGCTTCACTTTGACCTGACCGGGTCCGCATTTTGGCTCTGGAATGTCTTCGTATCGCAAGTCTTCTTTGCCGTGGAATCGCACCTATGAGAAGTGACTGTCATGAGTGCTTCGAACCAAACAGGCGCTTTGGAGGTGTATAGCATACCGCTTTCATGGTTCCGCTCATTCTAGCAATTTTACAGTCGGAAGACAGGGGAGTTCAGGCGAAGTGGACAGATGAGGTATGCCAACGCCAGAAAGAACAGCTACGGCGAAGGAGGAACGGAGGAGAGGAAGTGATGATAATTCTGCCTACCTAAATATTTACCCATGGGCAACCTCATCCCGACGAGACGGGATCACGAACGGTATTCCTGTTCTGGAAATGCGAAGTCGAAGCTCCGGATCCCAATGCCTTGGCCCAAAGACGTGGAGAGAGCGGGGCATGAGGGGGGGCTTGCAAGGAGTGTACGGCTAAACGTGCGGGATTTCTCGAGTCGACAGACTTGTGGACTCCCGATGCGAGTCTCTGCAGATGGTCGAATGCTCTGCTGTCCGGACCGGGACTAGAATACACGATCCATCCACCGTGAAACGATACTTCGTAGAAAACTCCGGTGCTTCGAAAACTGAATGGGGACAGACTTGCCCCGCCAACAAAGCAGCTTGATTCACTCACACCCGGAGAACATTGACCCGACGATCCCGATCGTCATTGAGGCTCTGCGGATAAAGGATTCAGAGGAAGACATTGATGGAGCAGCATATATCAACCTCAACTGTCCATCATGCCCACAGTATCGTCACGCCGACATGTTCACGATGCTGTTACACTCCAACCACGAAAAAATCGATCGAAAAGCTAACGCGGAGCGACCAGTGGAGAGCATTGCAATGTGGACTCGACGGCGAATCTGACGCTGGCATGAGGTCACTCTGGCTGCTGTGCTGCTCGCAAAATGTTTTCCCGACGGATTACAACGTGCCGTATAAGTGCTCTGCTCGCCCTTTCCTTGAGTGTGTCCTGTTCCTGGTCATTTGACATTGCTCTTTACCTCTCTCTCTATACAGTTCCTTTTCTCTACATCACATCTACCGCAAAATCCCAATCCAACTCAAAAATCATGCCATATCCCGAATCCGCCGTTGGCTTCATGATCAAGGATCAAAAGAAGTGGCAGGAGTTTCACAAGGAGGAGTTCAAGCTCAAGCCCTTCGAGGACCGCGATATCGACATTGCCATTGAGTGCTGCGGAGTCTGTACGTTGAACGGACCACACGCCGTATACAGAGTGTACGAGCCATAGCCACTGACATCTCATCCTCACTCCAGGCGGTTCCGATGTCCACACCATCAACGGCGGCTGGGGCGAGTCTCCGCTTCCCATCTGCGTCGGCCACGAAGTTGTCGGGAAGGCCATCAAGGTCGGAAAAGATGTCAAGACGATCAAGGTCGGAGACCGTGTCGGTGTTGGCGCACAAATCCAGGCCGATTTGACCTGTGGCAACTGCAAGGCGGATCAAGAGAACTACTGCCCCAAGTGAGTGGTAGTGCGGGCGAGAGGCTTTGGCAAGGCAGTGTGCTGACGACGAGAATAGCATGGTTGACACATACGGAGCTCCATACTCTGATGGCACCATCTCGCAGGGAGGATACTCTTCCCACATGCGTGCTCACGAGGTAAGACTGGACGGCAGAAGGCTTGCAGTTTGGTCTGAGATTGTCTCCTGGGCCATGCTAGCAGGTCTCGACTTGTTGTGTTGTGCAACAGCTGACCTCCCGACAGTACTTCACCTTCAAGATCCCGGACAACATCGAGAGCGAGATCGCAGCTCCCATGCTGTGTGCCGGTCTGACCGTCTACTCGCCATTGGTTCGATTGGGAGCAGGACCTGGCAAGAAGGTCGCCATCGTCGGCATGGGTGGTGTAAGTTTCTACACTCGACAACGAGCAGTGCAGTCACTGACAGCATTAAGCTCGGCCATTTTGCAGTATTATTTGCCGTCGCTCTGGGTGCTGAGGTCTACGTACTGTCCCACAGCCCTGGGAAGCGCGAGGATGCCCTCACGATGGGCGCCAAAGAGTTCATCGTCACCGGCGAGAAGGACTGGCACAAGCCTTACGCATTCACCTTTGACTTCATCCTCAACTGCGCCGATGCCACGCACAAGTTCAACCTCAAGGACTACTTTAGCACCATGAAGGGCGAGTCGTCCAATGCACCTTCCACACTAAACGCTTTGCTAACTTTTTCATAGTGATGGGTCGCTTCCACAACGTCGGTCTCGGCGACTCTCCTCTCCCCGAACTGATGGCACAAGACTTCGCCGGCAACGGATGCTACATTGGAGCGTCGCACATCGGTAATCGTGGCGAAATGCTTGCCCTATTTGACCTCGCGTCAAAACAACAAATTAAAAGCTGGATCACCAAGATCCCCATCAGCGAGGAGGGATGCAAGAAGGCGGTCACGGCTGTGAACGACAACGATGGTGTGCGATACCGGTTCGTGCTGAACGAATACGATGCTGTCTTTGGCAAGCGCGATTAGAATTGGATCACCTCGTTGCAAGGCGTATGGTAGCAGCGATATACCATAGACAGCGTGTGCAAATCCTGAGATTTCATGAGCTGTTCCGAACTTTGCTCCTCTAGATCTATCGAGTCATGCACAATGTACCTCTTGAACGTACGCGCAGACCCAACTTGCCCAATCCTCAAGCCTTCTCAGCAGCCAACAATCGCAGCTCTTCCAACACCGCAACCTCCTTTCCCTCCGGCACAAACAGATGGTCATGATAATATCCACTGACGGGATTCACACCGATCCTCAACTTCTCCGCCAACCTCGTCGTAACAACCGCCAGAAACCCCACCGCCTCCAAACTCGAGTGGACATTCAACGTAATCTGTCGACACGGGAACGTATAATCCAGCTCCTCTCTCTCCGCGGCGGACTTGGGTAGGATGATCGTCCAGGCCGTGTTCTCTCGGAAGAGCAGGAAGAGCATTTTCACATCCTTTGCCACGGCGAAAAGGAACTCGGCGAATCGTGGTGCGTCCAGTGCGAGCTCCGCGAAGACGTATGTTTCTGGCTCGAGGGTTGGGTTCATGGTCTTGAGGAGGTCGTCGAGATTTTGGGTGCCTCCGCCGCTGGCAGGAGGTGGTGTTGGAGAAGCCATGTGCCGTTTGTTCCAGTTTCAGTTTCTGGTATGGGTATGGATGAGATATACCCCCTGTGCTTCGGCAGTTCGGGCAGCGTGTGGTAGGGTGTGAGATGCCTCAGGCAGGAGAAGTTGGGAGGCTGTTCCTCGTCAACACGTGGCTCGCTTTGACATGCCGTCTTCCTGTCAGATTGTCTTCCAGAAAACTTTTGATTCGACAGTGGAAGGAACGCACGCGATCGCGCTTTCCCTCGCATCGCAGTCAGACAAGTCATGGATTTCTACCATTCGCGTCCCAGACTCCACCCCAGCGACAACCCCAAGCCACCATCACCCCGCGCCCCGCGCCCCCGCATATGACATGGGAATGTGGTGGGTCCATATGGTCGCCGAGGTTGCCCTCTCGAAGGATGGCCTGGGGTGTATAATAAACAGCATCCCGACGTCCGTCGACCTACGCCGTGAATTTCTGGTATACATAGCGAAGGTCGAGTGCCATCAAGTCTTACAGTCTCCCTTCGACATCTCTGTATATTTCACACCTTTCCAAGCCAAATCCCAATACACAACGAACAGACATCATGGGCGACATCCCCAAGAAGTACAAGGCCGTCATCTACGACGAGCCCGGCAAAGTCTCGACCAAGGTCGTCGAGTTGGACATGCCCGAGCCCGGCCCCGGTGAGGTTCTCGTCAACCTCACTCACTCCGGTGTCTGCCACTCGGACTTTGGTGTCATGACCAATGCCTGGAGAGGACTCCCAGCTCCCACCTCTGTATGACCCAAAGGCTCACTCGAACCATTGCAGCTCATCACTAACGAGACCCTAGCCTGGCCAAGTCGGTGGCCACGAAGGCATCGGCAAGATCGTCAAGATGGGACCCGGCACCGATTCCTCAGCCGTCAAAGTCGGACAGCGCGTGGGCATCAAATGGGTATATGAAACCAGCAACCCAAGATTCACAGCCTTCCTAGAAGCTAACACCAATCCCCTCCAGATCAGCGGCATCTGCGATACCTGCCCGGCCTGTCTCGCCGGCCACGACGGTGTCTGCTTCAACCAAAAGGTCTCGGGGTACTACACGCCCGGAACCTTCCAACAGTACACACTCGCACCCGCCAACTACGTGACGCCGATCCCCGATGAACTGGCCAGCGACATGGCGGCGCCGATGCTCTGTGCCGGTGTCACAGTGTACAGCGCGTTGAGGAAAAGCACAGCGCAAGCGGGAGATTGGGTAGCGATCATGGGAGCCGGTGGTGGACTTGGTGAGTCCTTGTGTTTGATGAGCTCAATCTCCGAGAAAAGAAAGCATGGACTGATTTCGATATACGTCCAACAGGACATCTCGCCGTCCAAATCGCCTCCAAGGGTCTCGGACTCCGCGTCATCGGAATCGACCACGGCAGCAAAAAGGAGCTCGCGACCGAATGCGGCGCTGAAGTCTTCATCGACCACACCCAGGGCACCGTCGAGGAGGAAGTCAACAAGGCCACGGGCGGTCTCGGAGCGCAATCCGTCCTGGTGCTCACGGCCGCCAATGGCGCCTACGCTTCGTGAGTTGTTGTCGTCTGATCCCAATGCGTCAACCCTCAAGATCCTCTGCTGACCGGTTTTCGTGCGTCCAGATCCATGAATCTCCTCAAATTCGGTGGAACCCTCGTCTGCGTCGGAATCCCCGAAGGCGACTTTGTCGCCATCGCCGGCGCGTTCCCGGGCCTTCTGGTCGCCCGCGCGTTCCCGGGCCTTCTGGTGGCCAAGGCGCAGAAGATTGTGGGCGTGGCGGTCGGGAACCGCAGGGAGGCGATTGAGACGTTGGACTTTGCCGCGAGAGGGATTGTCAAGACGCATTTCCGAACGGCGAAGATGGAGGATTTGACGGGCATCTTTCAGCAGATGGAGAAGGGGGAGGTCGTTGGGCGGGTTGTGTTGGATTTGTCGGCTTAGATGTTTAGAAGAGAAAACAGGAGGAGAATCGATCGAGAAGTACAGGTGACTTCTGCGAATGACCATGCCCTTGTCCTTGATTTTGTCCTGGGTCTGGTGTCGTCCGTGCTTGTCAGCCAACCCATCCGTGTACTTATGTGCGGTCGGTGGTCTGCGTTCGTACTTGCTCGTTGTTCGAATATCGGTCTGGTCCACGTACTTGTAAGCGTCCCGCCGTGGACAGTTGTCGGTCGAGTCACCGTACATTCGTGTACTTGTTCGTGCTCGACATCTGCAATTGACGAGGCGGACCGGTGCATGGATAGAACTACAGCTTGCTCGTCGATAAGTCTGACGAAAGCGCGCTCATCGATGAGGTAAGACTATTGATCGCCTTTTAGTGCATATCGGCCATAATTCATACAAATTCCCATCACACTTCACTGTCCGAAGCAGCGTCCCGCTCATCCATCCCATCATAAAGAACCCACACATACTACCCTCCCCCACCACCCCTCACGCCGCGACCTCCACCATGCGACTAATCGCCTCATCAACATCAATCCCCACTCCATGCTGCTCAATCGCATCCTGCGCCCTCGGAACACCAATCAACGCAATCTTCCTCGGCACCACAATCTCCTGAACATCAAAACATCCAAACGCCACCAACTTTTTCAGAGCCGGACAACTCTTGAAGATACCCGCGATGACGCTATTGTCGATGCGATTGCAGAAGCTGACGTTGATGTACTCCAGCGCGGGATATGTCTTTGCGCCGTTGAAGACGTCCATGAAAGCGGAGAGCTCGATGTGGCGGCAGGAGGAAATGTCGACGTGGCGGAGGGCTTCGCCGGAGTGGGACATGAGGGCTTTGAAGCCGGCGGAGGCAACGCCGATGGCGTCTTCGGGCCCGTTGGGGTTGTTGTTGTCCATGTCGCGGGTGGAGTTGAAGTCGACGAAGGTGAGGGGAGGGTTATGCCAGTTGGTGAAGAGAGCGGCGAATCCGGCGTCTGTGGCAGTGTCGTTCTCGCTGAGTCGCAGCTTTGCCAGTTGTGTGCAGTGCTCGTGGATCGCAGCAAGTACCGTGTCGTCGGCGTCTAGGAACTTCTCGAGAGAAAGAGTACGCAGGAGAGGTCCACGTTTCGAGATCATGTCGTTCAAAACCTCCACCGAAACATCCTTGTTCATCAGCAAAGACAGATGCTCGAGCTGCGGAAGCTGTGAGATGGCCTTGACTGCTTCTTCGCCCATGCGCCGACATAGCTTCAGCTTGAGCCGTATCAGATTCGGCGTGTGCTCGACCATCTGCTGAACAGAGGCATCGTCGAAGGATGCATCCAACCATGAAAGCTTCACCACCTCAAGCTTCTCGCCAATCTCCTGAAACAGTCGTCTCCACATTCCGTCGGTGACCAGATTCGCAGCGTAGAGTTGGAGATGCTTCAAGTTGTGGCACCTCTCCAGCATGTAGTCGATCGACTCATCCTTCATCTGACAGCAGTTTCCGAGCACCAGCCTCTGCACATTCGGAACTGTCGCAAAGATCTGGTTGTAGTTCTCCACCTCCAGGTACGCAGCATCGTGCACAATGACAGAGTCCAGATCGGGCCGCAGGAACAGTGGCAGATTCTTCGGCTTCAGCACGCGCTTCTTCGAGAAGATCTCTCCCAAACGCTGCAGCAAAGACTGCGGCAGCTCTCCCAGCTCCTCAATATCCTCATGGCTCTCCGCGACCTTCGCGATGCAAAGCTGTTGTAACGTCTTCGCTCCACCCGATGCGATGCCATCCAGCCGATCGCTCTCCTTCTTCCGCCTTTGGCGTCCCTGAGGTTTCGCAGCCACCTTCTTCTCCGCCTTCAAATCCTTCGTCTGTGCTTTCCCGCACGGCGCACACAACAACCCTCCATCCGGTCCTTCCTTACTGTAGGGAGTGACTGTGAATCGCTTGTTGCACAGCTCGCAGTGCTCGAATTGCCCCGGCGCCGGTCTCGTTTTCTTGTACGTGATGGCATCGTCGTAGTCGGCGTCGGAGTCCATTGAGTCGTCATCGTCCTTCTTTTTCTTGCCCTTGCCCTTCTTCGATGCGGACGCCTTGGCCTTTTTGATCTTCTCTATCGCCTCCTTTTCATTGCGTTTCCGCTTCTTCGTCTTCTCCGCCTTTTCGACCTCGTCGGCCACTTCAGCTGCTACGGCCAATGCCACCGCTTCGTCGATGTCCGCGGTGGCGCCAGCCGCGGCACCTTCACCAGCATTCTCATCTTGGTTCGCCTCGCGTCTGCGTCTCTCGTAGTCGTCTCGGATCTGGGCGGCGGAGATGTTGTTGGCCTGGAATTGTCAGTAAGTGATGTCTCCCTCCCGTCATGTGCGATGGACACAAACCGCCAAAAAGTCCGTCAAGGCGCTCTGTGGCCCGCGAATATTGCGATTGCCTCCACGTCTGCCCGTCATCTTTTCCGATGTATGCTGTGAGGTGTATCGTGTTGAATGAGACAAGATGACGAAAGAGTGGAAGGTTTGAAGGTCTCGCATTGAATTGTTTGCCACAAGCCGAACTCCCCCAGCAAGGCGGCAGGTGATCGACAGGTCCGGGAAGACGCGCCGCGCGACGCGGACGTGATCCGTGCGTTAGAGTGCTCGCAGAGTTGAGATTCACGCACATTCACATTCACATGGGTGAGCATCGACACTGACACTGCACCCAGCGCCTGCATGGCAGCATCACGAAACCTCCGCCGCGCAATCGGCCACCTCGTCACGATATCGAGGATCTCAAGTCGGCCATTTTCAACCACCGCCGCCCACCTCCAGAAGCAACACCTCGACGTCGCAGCCCTCCTCTCAACCCCAACCTGGTCCGTCGCCTCCCTCCTTCCCTCCTCCAACACGGCGCACCCGTCCTCCGCCTCTTCCTCCCCTCAAATATCTTCCCCTCAACTCCACCACCTCCTCCGCCTCTCCGCCCTCCCACCTCCCACCTCTTCCGCCGAAGAAATCGCCATGCTCGCAACCCTGTCCTCGCAACTGCATTTCGTGCGACAGATTCAGTCGGTCGACACGACGGGCGTAGAGCCGTTGCGGAGTCTGAGAGATGAGACGGTGGAGGGGGAGAAGGAGGCGGAGGTGGGGTTGGAGGCGTTGAAGGAGGCGTTGGGGAAGGAGGAGGTGAGGGGAAAGCTTCATAGGCGGATTAGGAGGAGGAGGAGGAGGATGGAGATGGGTGGAGAGAATGTGGAGGAGGAGGAGAAGTGGGATGTGTTGGGGAATGCGGAGAGGAAGAAAGGACGGTACTTTGTGGTGGAGGGAGGGAAGGATCGCTGAGCACGGAAGCAGAGCGAAAGTTGGAAGAAGGTATTGCCATGACTGGCTTGTGGGTGTCGCATTGCCAGTGTCCACAATGTGCGGCCAACCTGCCGTGCCAGTGAGCTATATCTGCCCTGAGGGCTTGTGGTGTCCATGGGGAGTCAATGGACGGTATGTCGACCTCTGAGCCGGGGCATCGGACATGTCTGCGGGAATCATCGTGGCACAGAGAAGGCAGCAACGCCGCGAGCGCAGATCTACTGTGACGGATATGATTCCACGGAGACCGCATCACGCGGACGAGGCTGGATCAGCATAGTGTAGCAAGTCCCTCAAGCAGGCCAGACTCGGCGGTTTTCTCGATATCGAAGAAGTCGGGAGGTTTGGCACGCTCGATGTTGGTTGCTTGGAGATGAGCATTTGAAGAGAGGGAGAGAGCGCAGTCCGGTCGATTTGGAAGAAGTGTCGCATCAAGCGCTGAAGCAGGCAGCATCTGTGGTAGTGGGTGGTTGATTGTGGTTATAGCACAAGTGTACGTTGGAGAGGACGATGCTCTTGGAAAATCCTGGCCTGGGTGTAAACAACTGCCCTGTCAACCAGCACGACCATCATCACACGAAGACAACAAGACGCAACACACATATGGAATCCATTCATCTCAAAATAATCAATAAAGCCAAACTATCTCATAGTGGTATTCCAGATCTCACACCCAAACCATACGTGCACCTCTCACTCCCTTACATACTCACTTCCTCCCCTCCTTCACCGTCTCAATAATCTTATCCACCACACTCGGATCCGCCAGCGTACTAGTATCCCCCAACTGATCCTCCTCACCCGCCAAAATCTTCCTCAAAATCCGCCTCATAATCTTACCGGACCTCGTCTTGGGTAGATCGGGAATCGCGAAAATCGCCTTGGGCGCCGCGAACGGTCCAATCGACTTGCGCACCTGCAGCACGAGATCCTTCTTCAACTGGTCGTTGATCTCGTGGCCGTCCTTGATCGAGACGAACGCGTTGACGGCTTGACCCGTCAGCTCGTCGTTGATGCCCACCACGGCCGCCTCACCGACGGCCTGGTGTTCGATGAGCGCCGCCTCGATTTCCGCCGTCGACAAGCGATGACCCGAAACGTTGACGACGTCGTCGACGCGGCCGCGGATCCAGTAGTATCCCTCGTAATCTCTCGCGGCGCCGTCGCCGGTGAAGTAGTAGCCCTTGTAGACGTTGAGGTATGTGTCCATGTAGCGCTTGTGAGCTCCGTAGACAGTGCGGGCCATGGAGGGCCAGGCTTGCTTGAAGGCCAAAACGCCCTCGACGTCATTGCCGGAGATTTCTTCACCGCTGACGGGATCGATGATGGCGGCTTCAATGCCGAAGAAGGGGAGGGAGGCGGAGCCGGGTTTGGTGGGTGTTACGCCGCCGAGGGGTGTGATGACGTGGGAGCCGGTTTCGGTTTGCCAGTATGTCTATGAGGAGAGTGTTAGTTTTCTTGGAGGAGCTGGTGCGAGAATGTCAACACTTACATCGACAATGTGAGCTTCCTCCTTCCCAACGGTGGTGTGATACCACTTCCAGACCTCTGCGGCAATGGGCTCGCCGACGGAACCCAAAACACGGAGGGATGCCATCTGAGCCTTGACGTGCTCGTCCCCAGCACGCTTGAGCAGACGCAGAGCGGTGGGTGCCACGTAGAATTGTGTCACCTTGTGCTGCTCGCAGACGTCCCAGTAACGGCTGAAGTCGGGGTAGGCAGGAGTGCCCTCGAAAACGACAGTCGCAACACCGAGTACCAATGGTGCGTATACAACATAAGTGTGGCCTGTGATCCAACCTACGTCTCCACCGCAGAAGAAGACATCGCTGTCGTGGATGTCAAAGACGTACTTTCCGGTCGCCGCGGCTCCGAGGAGGTAGCCTCCAGTGGTGTGCATGACACCCTTGGGCTTGCCAGTCGAGCCGGAGGTGTACAGCAAGAACAGGGGGTCCTCGGAGCTCATGGATACGGGAGGGAAGTAGGCCGGCCACTTCTCCATCTCCTCGTGCCACCACAGATCTCTGCCCTCGGTCCATGGGACCTCAGCACCGGTTCGCTGGAAAACGAGACAGTGGGTGACATCCTTGCACTGCTTCAACGCCTCGTCGACAATCTTCTTGGTGCCAATGAGCTTGCCACCGCGCTTGCCCTCGTCCGCGGTGATGACCACCTTGGAGTTGGCGTCGATGATGCGATCGCGGAGGGAGTCGGCGCTGAAACCGGCAAAGACGACCGAGTGAACGGCTCCGATACGTGTGCAAGCGAGGAAAGCGACCAGCGCTTCGGGAATCATGGGGAGGTAGAGAGCGACGGTGTCGCCCTTTTTGACGCCCATCTGGGTGAGAACCCATGACAGACGGGACACTTCGCGGAGGAGCTCGCCGTAGGTGATGGTGCGGCCCTCGCCCTTTTCGTCGGCCTCGTAGATGATGGCGGGCTTGTCCGGGTTCTTGAAGGCGTGGCGGTCGACGCAGTTGTACGAGGCGTTGAGCTTGCCCTCGACGAACCAGGCGGTGTCACCGCCGGCCAGAGTGCCGGAGCGGACGGTCTGGAAGTCTCGCTCCCAGGTGAGGAGGTCTCGTGCCATTTTACCCCAGAATTTGTCGGGCTCTTCGATGGACTCCTTGTACATTTTCTTGTACTCGTCCATGGACCCGATGTGCGGGCTCTTGGGATGCTTTCTGTGGGGATGTTGTCAGCGGCTCGCTGCATGCATTGGTTCGTGCTGCGGTGTAATCGCATTGTTGGTGTGACGTACTTGAGAAGAGCCTCTGGGACATGGTAGGTCTCGGCCGATTTGGACTCGGGAATGCCAGCGGATGGCTGCACCTCGCCTTCAGACATGATGGGTGGTGGTGTATGCTGTGAGCTATGGGAGAGGAGGGTGGTGGTGGTGGTGGTGGTGTGGAGGGAGGAAGGTAAACAAGAGGAGAGAGAGAGAGAGGGAGAGAAAGAGGAAGGGCGATGGGGGGTAAACAAGAAGAGGTATGAGGTAAGAAGGGCTTGGGAGATGTCTGGGTGCAGAGTGAAAGTGAGCTCTTCCGGCTGTGAGAGCTTGTGGTTCTCTTTTAGTGTGTAGCTTCGGTACGGGTTAGCGGGTAGGTTGCTGGTTGCGTAGTAAGTGAGGACAGGTCCAGTCCAAGTCCAGTCCAGTCCAGTCCAGTCAGTCCAGGTCCCACGTCGGCGCGTTTCCTCTGCGCTTGCTTCACCCGAGGTTGATCAATTCGTGTGAGTGCTGGTGCTGGACTGCTGGTGCTGGTGCTGGTCGGCGATTGTGCGGATGTCGGAGATGGTTCACTACTCTGCCGCTATCACGCAACGACGGGGGGTGTTGGTGCGTGCTGCGGTCGTTGCGGTCTGGATCAATCGAGTAAATTTGATATTGATGGGCGGGCTGTCCGTCCGTCCGTCTGTCTAATGGTCCTTCTCCTTTGTAATCCCGACGATGACATGTGTTCCCAAGCCCAGCAAATCCTCGACCCCACCACCAAACCGACAGCGGGGTCATGGAGCACACAAAGCCTCACGTGAACTCTTGGCCCAAGTCTCGGCACTCCCGTTCCTCCTCACACCTCCGCTCGACCGCTGCGCTGGTCCGATGGCTGTCCTCTCGTCGTCTTCCGATGGCCTTGTCCGACTTCGATCAGGACTTAAGCGGCTGAGTGCTACGTTCAGAACATCAAGGCTATGCGTTCATCATGGCGTGCGCGCCATGGCTCGTGAGCTCCGTCTCCCGGTTTGTGACTCCACAGCGGTTGCCCTGCTTCTTCCCCGGGTGTTCGTGTGCCACTCACATGAAACCGCACATGAGGCACGGTACCTCGTAGGTATTCTGGGAACTGGAACCCTCGCATTGTCTGCATTGGGCCAAGCGAAGGCACCTTGACCCTTTTCATGTTGGTACAGTTTCATTTCTGTTCTAGTCCTCCTGTCTACTTCGCAGTGCCGTAAAGGAGCCAATCCCAGCGTAACCAATACTTCGTTTTACCCGGCAAAGATCTGCCAACTCAAGTCGCCTTCAAGCACTGCCCGTGCGACCCATTACGCTCCACCATCCTACTTCGCAAAGTGGAAATCGTAGTTCAACCACTTCCTCGCCAACACCTGGCTCACCTCCAATCCAGGTTTGCCATACGTCATGGGACTGAAATACCAGAAACTCCACACCAGAATCGAAATCAGCACTCCGCTCGCGGCCCACGTCGCCAGCAGGCTCTGGCCCGCGATGCGTTCACGAATCGGCTTGGCGCGCTGAGCAGCTTGTGCAGCGCTGTCCTTCTTGCCATCCGTAATGGGGTTGGTGGCGGACACGCGCGTGAGGTCTTGCGGCTCGATGTTGAAGACAAATTCGACAATCGCACCGGCGACGAGGCAGGATGCCAGGTGGGCTGGGAGGTAGTGGTGCAGGAAGAGTTGACGGCCCATGATGAAGAAAGGGAGGTAGTGGGCTCCCCAGACGAGGAAGAAGAAACCGGTGCTGTTGTAGAGGCGAGAGCGCGTGCCTGTAATGTTGTTAGTGGGTGTCTATTCCATGATCTCTGCATGCAATGCACTTACGTCTGTCAAGGGCGTCCACGCCACGGCGGACCGACATCTGGTCGGCGAACAGGATACCAGCGAAGATTGCCAGCACCGAAGACGCGAACCACCATCCGAGCGGGTTGCCCATGAAGTAGATTTGACGCTTGGTCTCATTCTCAGTCCAGAAGCTCACACCGCGAAGAAGGAATGGCCACTGGATCGGCTGTGAGGCGTACGGGTGAGACGATGTCAACGCGTTGTTGTGGTAGAACATGGCTCGCTGCACCTCGACGTATTTTCTCAAGAACGGCATGCTTTTGGGCTTGCGAATGGTCTTGACCAATCGAGGTGAGTCCGCCGGGATGCCCTGGATGTCCTCGGCGTACCACAAGTTGGACGTCTGCTGAGAGTTCTTGTTGCCGTTGATTTCGGCCTGCTTGTAACCCCATTCAGGAAGAGGCTTGGTGTGCGTCCACATCGCGACCTTGGTAGGAACGTGAATTAGTTTGAAGTGTGATGCAAGTGTCTTGAACTCTTGTCCGGTCTTCTTCTCGTCGACACGGATCTCGAAGAGAGTGTCGTTGTACCGAGCTCCGCTCGCCTGCTCGAGAGGAACTGCAGTGAATTCTTGGTTGGTAGGGAAGTAAGGAGAGGCCACATCGTGGGTGAGCAGGTAGGCATCGGTGACGAGATGGCGAAGACGAACGCGGTCGCCGGTCCTGACCTTGTGGCCCGGGCCTTCCACCCCGTTCGATGGGAGAATCTGCCACAAGTTGTTGGTGTCATTGTGAGGGTATCCCGTGACCTGCTGACCCTGAGAAGAAACGCGACCATCATCGTAGCGAAGCGGGTATTTATCCACATGCGAGTGAAGGTAGACCTTGGTATCCTTGTGGCGCATCGAGATATTGTCAAAGTACTCAATTCCAACAGCGTTCTGCGACATGAGGTTGTCCGAGAGCGTCTCCTGGAAAGCCGGGGTCATGAACTCGTCACCAGGACCCGAGCGAGACAGAATCGCAAAGTGCACCTGGAACCAGAACAGGTACATCAGGAAGGGCACAATGATCAGACCAAATACACGCGCGGCAAAGTGCTTGAAGAATGTCGGCAGTGTCAGAGCTCCTTGCTTGCGGTTGACGTCCATCAACTCCCAAAGATCGATCATGACCGGCACACCGATCGAGAAGAAGGTGAATGCTCCCACGTATTTCGTGCTAATGACACAGCTCATGCATACTCCAGTGAGGAGGAGCCACTTCCACCACTTCCTTCCAAATGGCGCGTGGCGGAGCTTGTAGAATCGAATGTAGCATAAAATACTCAGCGCCATGAAAAGCACGAGCGTCGCATCGAGGAGGATCAAACGAGTCTGACCGATGTGGGCGTTGTCGAAAAGTACCAACGAAGCGGCCAGGATCGTAGCAGGCAGACTGTATCCAGACTCCCACATGATCAAGTATACCACGGACACCGTCAACGCGCCCATAAGCGCCGGCATTGATCGATATGCCACGTAAGGCACGTGGTTGGTAATGTACGAATCGCCAATGTTTTCGAAGAGAAAGGAGCCATCATATCCCACGAGCCAGCCGGCGAACGCGAATAGAAGCTTGCCAAAGGGAGGGTGGACGTCGAAGAAGTAGGTGCGTTGGAGGTAGTAAGAGGCGAACTGTATCGCACGAGTCCCATCAGCACATGTATCCATTTTCTTTCACATGATGATCCTTACCTTGCCAAAGTGAACCTCATCGAACACCACCTGGTCGGGATGGCTGATGCCCCAAAATCGCGTGAGGAAAGCGAGCGCCGTGATGATGGTGAAACCGATCTTGTAGTCCCATTCACTCTTGACAGCCTCTTTTCCCGACTTTTTCACCGAATCCCAGGTATCCTCGACCTTGCCATTCAATGCGGATGCGTTCGGTGTTACTGGGCGATTCTTGTCTTTTGGCCCGCGTTGGCGGACTGTGCCTGCGGGGGATGACATGTCGTGTCGTGATCAGCCGCGGTAGGCTGGTGTGAGTGGGTGAAACCAAATGGAGATGAAAGAAAAGGAAGGGAATGGAAAGAGAAAAAGGAGTGCGTGTAGTGGTGTGAAAGCGGTAGAAACTTGAGAGCTGAACCTGGAACATTTGACTTTCAAGGCCAGCTTGCAAAGGTTCAACCCAATGGTCGTATTTAGCCCCTTGCACGTACCGATCGTCGCGTCTACCTCCCTCCGTCTACCTCCCTCCCTCGCTCCACTCAAACTGCACCGCACATTTCGGACGTCGTCGGCTTGGAGTATGCAGTCTGCGCTAGAGAGCGGACATATTTCTCGAGGATATACGTGTCTACGAGTCAATCGGAGAGCTGACAACAATCTGTTGGCTCTCCGGCTTAGTCCGAGTTGTGTCACTTGTGTTACAATTTCAGTGGAGCGAGGGAGGTACCATTCTACGCGTTCTCCCGTCACGAGATTACTCGTTCAGGGTCGTGAAGGCAATGATGGCACATGCAGGAGTGAGTACGAGTTTTGGCTTGACAGCCTGAAGACGCGTACATCATCCAACAGGTTCAGCTCTGCAAGCAGGGTACTCTGCTTGTTGGCATAAAAACAGTGGCAAGACATGTGGATGCCAACCCTCCTCGACGTGTCCCGTTGCAGAGATCTAATCCGACTTACCCTCTCTACTTTCCACCACCAGTCCTCTTTTTCGCCTTGAACGAAGCACTCCGTCCCGTCACCTTTGATCCCTTTTTCTTCCCACCCAACTTCAATCCGCTCTTCCCCCGCTCTTCCCACCCTTCGCACTGGCCCGGTGACCCTCGAAGATAAAATTCTCCGGCTTACGGATGCCCTCAGGTACCACGGATTTCTTCGCACCATCTCCCAGCGGCGTGTTGTTCGCCGCGGTGCCCTTTGGTCTCGGTAGAGATTTTGCCTGCTGGGCAGCCGCCGCACGTCCGAACAACTTGCTGGTGCGTCCCATCTGCGATGCTTCTTCGCTAGTGTACTTGCGTTGATAGCCCGTTGCGCGAGGTTTCGTGGTTGGACGACCAGAGCCGGGCTTCGCATTGCGCTTGATGGCTTTCGCGCGAGTCACACGCAGCTTGCGAGGGAGCATAGGCGGGAACTTCTTCTCATTGTAGAGCAGTGCAGCTTCGACTGCGTTCTCGTCCGTGAATTGAACATACGCGATTCCTTTGCCGACTCGGGTGGTGCTGTCGCGGATCACACGGACGCTTTCGACGTTTCCGCATTTGCTAAAGGTGCGCCAAAGGCCCTCTTCGACATCTGCAGGCTCCTTGCCACGTTTGCGGACCTCACGACCGTCCGCTTCGTTGGCGTCCTGGATGTTGGTCTCGTCGTCTACAAATCCGAGGTTGCCGATAAAGATGCAGCGGTGGTTGTCGACCTTGGCGGGATGAGCGACGGAGTCCACACGCATGTGACGGTCGAGTACTGATGTTCCATTGAGCCGTGTGCAAGCTTCACGTGCGAGCGCTGGGGTCGAGTAGACAGCGTATGCGTTGGTGGATTTAGTGGTTGCGTCCATGAGCTCCTTCTTGGCGAAGGCGGCCTTTTTGGGGATGGCTGAGGCAAAGGCAGTTGAGCGGAATCTGAGGGACTCAACTTTGGGCTTCGCATCGCCCTTTTTCGTATCGGGTAACTCGGCGAAGAATGATGCAAGATGTGAGAGCAGTGTTTTGCGGGCGACCTTCGATGTGATGGCGGATGTCGACACATTTCCAAGGAAAACGGTACGGTTGGCTTTCTGGAGCTCGTCGTCCGCTGCTGTCTCGGTTTCGTGTTTCGGTGGTGGAGAGTTTGCCTCTGCATCCTCGTCGTCCTCCTCTTCGGTGTCTTCCATGTCGCTGTCGTCGCCCGCTGGCTCTTCGTCAACATCCTTCGCGCCTTCCTCGACATCGACTCCGTCCTTCAGGTTCTGCTTCCGTCTCTTCGCACCACGCTCCTTCGCCGCTCGATCCGCATCCTTCTCCTCCTCGCGAGCCAGCCGATTCATGTATGCATCTTCGAGCTCTTCGTCTGCATCCTTTCTCTTGCGTTTCCTCTTAGGCTTTATCTCATCGACCTCTTCGCCGGCCAATGCCTTGGCCGGAGTGAGCTCTTCTACTGCTCCATCTGCTGAATCGTCGATACCATCTTCCAGGTCGCCGTCGATACTTGACAGTTCTTCGTCGTTCTCGTCCTCGCTTGGATCGTCGGTCTTCGTTGATTTCGTCGGGGCTTCTGCCGCCTTGGCTTTGACGGCGGGTTGCTACAGTGTGTCAGCCAGTGCTCTGCTGATGGTGTCCGCCCTCGAGAATTTCTCACCTTCACTGCGAACAAGGATGACAACGCAGGATCAACAGTCTGATCGTCAGCAAGCAATGCGAATGCTGAGGCGGCACTGTGTCTCTTCTTTTCCTTCTTGTCCTTCTTCTCCTTGGACGATTTCTTCGAGCTTTTCTCCACCTTGCTCGACTTTTCCTTCTTGATCTTCTCTGCTGCCATCTTTGCTACTTGCGCGGGATGTAATGTGTGTAGGTGAAAACAATCGAGCGGTTGTCCATAAATTCTCTGTCGCAAATTCAAGGTACCAAATCTGAGCTCGGACATTTTGAGATTCCTTCCCCAATCCGTCGATCACTTTCAGAACGAGGACTATCCAGCACGGTCATGACGATCCAGCAGGATACGAACTACCGGCAGTCTACTGCCCTTCACATGATGTCTATTCACTCTACGTATCACGAATAAGTATGTTCTGCTTGATGTCAGTCTGTCAAAGAGAACGAGCTCGGACCCTTGATCTTTCGGTGTCAGGGCAGATCCCGAGTCGGCACAAGCGCTGAAAGTGATGCCGATGTCATGCTGCTGCTTGGGGCTTCTTCTCCCGCGCCCACCGTGACCATCTTCTCCGCCCACCTTTCACCGCGTTCACCATATACCACCACCTTCCTACCATCCTCTCACACTTTTCATACGGTGTGCCTGAGCGTCTCCCACCACCGATGCCGTGACAATCCTCGAAATCGCCCAGTTCTGGCCCTCACACTCAATCCCATCCTTTCACCGCGCACGGCACGCACTTTGACCTCCTCGAACCGAGACGACCTCCACTTTCACCACCAAATATCTCACGCAGCAGAGTTTTCGACACGAATTGACTACAGATCACCACCGCGTGGTCGGCATTCGCGACGCAGGCCTCACACCGTCTGTGATCCGCACACATGGCGACCACTGCGCGTCGCTCCCCTCTCATGATGCCCGCCCCGCGACCCAGCATCAGTCCGCTCAGCTCAAAAGCATCACCAATTGCGTATAGCGACGCGGCTATGCGAGAAACAGAGGCGGATGAGGACGCACTCCCGAACGAGAACGATGAACTTCCCGCCGACGTCGGCGATGATCGCTCCAGCAGTCTCAGCGAACCCGAGGACGATTTGGAAGAAGTAGTGGGCGACGATTTTGGCAGCAGTTCTGCAAATACGGCGGCAGAAGAGCTCACGGCGCATCAGTCTATGGAAGTTGACTCGGAAGCGGAGACAGAGCGTCTAGAGAACACACCAGACAAATTGCGCAAGCAGCTGGACAATGTTGGAAGGACGCCCAGTAAACTGGTCAACACCGCTACGATTGACGACGAGGCGTTGGACGACCTTTCAGAGCCGCCGTCACCAATTCTCCTTGCGCAGGGTGGTCCTTCAAGTACGAGCACCATTGACGCAGCTGGTCAGTGGCACTCAGCATTTTGCGTTGAACACCATGCTGACATTGCCGAAGCAGCGAAAAAGCGAAAACGATCACAATCAGAAGAGAGTTCCTTGAGCAGTCCGGAGTCAGATCTCGGTGAATCGCCTCGAAAGCGGAGCCACAGTGCCACCGCGAACGACACCACCGCGAACGGCGAAGCGCAACCCGACGATGCACCTGCAGATGCGGACGAGCCGATCGAAGAAGAGCCTGAAGCTACAGCGATACCCGAGCCTGCGAAACCTGGACGCAAAAAGGGTGGCAGACCGCCAAAAAAAGGACGCCCGAAGCTCGAGCCTCCCAAAGAGATTGAAGTGGAGAAAAGCGATGCAGTAATACAGCCAGAGGAAGAGCAGGGTGAAGAAGCGGCGGCTAGGTCGAAGGAAGAGTTAGAGCGCAAATTGCCTGCGTCTACAGCATTTGAGGACCTGGCAAAACAATTTGCCGCTTTCCGAGAAAAGGTGCATGGCGAAAGACTGGCCGCAATGGACGCCGAGCTCGAATTGCTCAAGCAGCCCGATTGTAAACATCCCGACTATTTGCGACAAATTGCATGCATCGATGCGCGATATGCGAAGCAGGCGAGCGAGACCCGCGCCCTGCGCAAGTTCAAGCTCGAAAGCCTCCGGCGAACAACATTGGCTGAACGGAGTCAACTGCACAGCCAGTACTTCCAACACGCACGCGAATTACGAGAAACTGTCATGTCAAAGCTCGGAGAGGACTGGTACAATATTCAGAAAGAGCGTCGGCAGGCGAACCAGAGCGACGACGAGGCGTACATGTACAAGTTTCCGACAAAGAAGAGCGTGCAGATACGACAACAGGCGAAATACAACCAGGAGGTGTCCGTCTTGAGTGGTATCGCAAAGTACGTCGGCTTTCCAGCTGCGCCGGACATCGCAGGTGCCGAAGGCGATGCATTGGAGTCCGACCTCAAGTCGATGAAGGTATGCTTCCCATTACTGCAAGTTGCGTGAGGCGTCTGGCTGATGGAAAGCAGATCAACAAGCGAGTGGCTCAGCCAGCAGTCCAACCTGTCTACTTCCCCAACCGCACCGGTTTCGTGCAGGCGCAAAGCGAACGTATAGCACACGAACAGTTTGTCGAGCAGAATGCGTGGGCGAGATCGCAAGGTCCAATTCTAAATCATGGACCTCCTAATCTGACGCATACCCCCGATTGGGCTTCTGAGCCTGGTGCGCACAACGCGAAGCAATTGATGCGGAGTCTCAATGGGACAGCTACAAACGCACACAGTCCGTACGCGACGCCCAACCCTCAAAGACGCCTGCCCGAGCATTCGAGCGCTGGAACAATACCGGCCAACAGTGACCCTGTCGATGCACCCTCGAGTGTTGTGCCAGTGCCCTCGACAATGGACAGAGCACAGTATACCCATATGTATGCGCCGCGAGATCAAGCGACCATGCCATCTCCTATACCGGTGACCAAACAACGACATAACGGTGCAGAGAGAGAGCTTACTGGGTTTCGGAACGTCTCCAATATTTCGGGAGCCAGCACTATAGATGCGCCTCCCGATTCCGCAGAAAAGGAGCGAGAAGCGATGAAGAGGAACGCACTGCCAGGCATGTCCAAGGATCCCTCCGGCCCGCATTATGCATTCGGGCACAGCGGTATCATGGGACGCGACACATATCCAGTGGCTGCGTTCAGACCGCAGACCGGCCAATTCGGACATCATGCACAGCTTCCGACTGGTCAGCAATGATGATGAGCGTGTGGCAAATGGACTTGGGCGAAGACAGAGGTCGCAGAGGGAGACCCAGCATCACCTTATGTGGTTATGGCACAGCAAGCGAGCGGATTGGGCGTGCATATGAGCACCATTCAGATACCCCATAGCCTTGACTTTTATGTAGTGAGATCTGAAATCACACTCTACTCGAAAGTCTCCATGCCCCGTGAAAGTATGCACGCAAGTGTGCAGTCTGCCCGAGAGAACGGAAATGCTTCTCGACAATGGATTGTAGGAACAAAACTATCGATCTCTAGCTTAGAATATGCTATCCAAGCTAACGGAGTCCAAGTCCTGTTGTGCTCTTTGGGCGGAGAGCCACGGAGGTAATCCTCGTTAGTGCGACTGGTTTCGAACACTTTGAGCTTCTAAGGAGGAGGCAGATGCGCCCTGACTCTCCCTCGCTCCACTCGAACTGCACTGCACAATTCGGACATTAGCAGCTTGGAGTATGTATTCTGCGCTAGAGAACGGACATGTCTTCCGAGGATGTACGTGTCTACGAGTTCATTAAAGAGTTAAGGATCCGTGTCCGCTCTCCGGCTTCTTATAAGTGAAGGTCAAGCAATCGGAGTTCAAGGTACGTGTTGCGGCCACGGAGGTCTGCGTATGGCAAGACGAACGGCCGTCCAATGGAGGTGATTCGTGAAAGCTTGGTTGCTAGCCCAGGACCGTAATGAGCGACTCGTCGTGTCCACCAGCGTCTCGACTGTGCTTCGTGAGTGGCGGTGCCCGGCGGCGGCACTCTTAGCACGTAGACCAATATTGTACTGCTACAGCAGAAAGAGAATGCAATGTACCGTTTAGTGCTCATCTCATGTCCATTCGTTGCTGTATTGCATATCAATCTCGGTCCCTCGTTCTCATGCGCCTCTATGTTCGTTTCCCCACTTCCCATCGACGAGATCCCAAAGAACGCCCGGAACACCACGCATATGCCCAGCATACCCAATCGTCACAGAATAATGCAATCTGAATATCAACTTGTCACCCAAAACCATCTAGAACGCCCATGAACCCCTCCTCGCCGCACCCCAAGTCGACACCGATTGTTCCGCGTATCCCTTCTTCTCTTGCCTCGCCCATTCGCGTATGTACAGCTTAAGCGCCCGCCATCTCGCGCAACCGTCACCTTCGACTCCATCTCCACCCTGGCCTTCGTATGCGGGATCGAGACGGATGTAACCCCTCGGACTCTGCTTGGCTTTGATATCGTCCTGTCGTAGCTCCGCAATGGGAATGCCAGAAATCTTGGACAATTCCTCGTCGAAAGGTCGTGCAAGAGTAGGGTAGCCGAGAGAGAGGTAATTGTAAACCTGCGTGACGAACTGATCCGGGTACTCCTTTTCGATCATTTCGTCGAGGTCGCGTTCGGAATCGAGGACGGCGTCGAGGTTAGCGAGGTCGCCGCCGGTCAGGGCGTCAGGAGGTGGAGTCGGAGGTTGAACGACGCCTGGCGCACCGTTACGGGCCGCAAACGATTGCTCGAATGGATTCGAGGAGGGTTCGGCGCGGGGGAGCGGAGTCATGAGACCAGTGGGGATAGTTGGCACCGCAAGACCACCTGGAGCAGCCGAGGGCGCTGCGGGTGTCGCAACACAGAAGCCACCCCACAGGCCACCGCCTTTGTTAGAGTTGTTAGCCTTGGAAGAGGCGCTGGTTACGGAGGTGTTCGAAGTTTTGTCCGCAGGTGCATTCCACAGTCCGCCCTTTTCCTCTTTAGGAGCCTGCGGCTGATTGCTTTCGGCCAACATTTGTTGCCGAAGCTTAGCGGATCCTTGTGTTACGTCGAAACGCGCCGGTTCGGGTGATGGACATCTGGGGAACACCAAGTCATTTCCCAACATCGGCGGACGCGCTCGATCTCGCATTGAATGCATGTCAGCATCCGGCTGCTGTATGGTCATCCCGGCAGCAGGGTTCCACCACGGAGAGTTGTCTGGCGGTGCTTTGCTGGCTGCAGTGGTTTGATCGGCTTTGCGGTCTCTTTCGAGTTGCTCCGCATGTCGCTGCATTTCAATCTGTTCCCATGAGATCTTGACGGAGCTCTCCCGTCGCGCCTGTTTGAAGAACACTTCCTCGTCATAATCCATCCAAGGCACAGGACGATCTTCAATCTCGTCGGTCTCCATATCGTCATTAACGTAATGTTGGACAGGTTCGTGGAAGTCGGAATTGGGAAATGCAGCCAGTGCTTGTTCCTGTAATCTCTGCTGTGCCTTCTTCGCCTCAAGCTGGAAATAGTACGAGCCAAAGTCCACGCTGTCTCGTTGTCGGGTGGCATCTGCGTTTCTGTAGAAGTCGTGGAAGGACGAATCTGAAGCAGTGATCGGGGAACCTCGTCCGGCACTACCAGACCGGGAAGACGGACCCGAAGCATGTTCACTTTCTCCACGATCGCTTTCCGAGCTTTCGATGGTCTCTAGGTCCGGCAGTCGGAATGAATGACTTCGTTCTGGCGCTCTCGAATTGGAACCACCCTCTGAAGGCCCGATCTGTTCTCTCAACTTGCTGGAGAAGTCGAAACGCTGAAATGATGAGGCATGATCACTTCCACCGGGACCAGCCCTAGCGTCCACTGGGGTTTTCCATCCTGCGTGTTTCCTGTGCTCTCGAGCATGGAGTTGGTGACCGTCTTCAGTCCTGTAATTCTGACGGTTGGTTTTGTCTGCCTCGCCGACTCGGCGTGATCTTGACGCCGTAGACAATACGACTGGCGTGAATCTTTTCGGCGTGGTTTCGTCTCCATTGGTCGTGGAGCTGTCCTGGGTATTCTTGCGGCTAGCAGACTTCCTGTTCCCTCCAAATATTGTCTCCACAAGCTGTGGCTTAAATCTCGAGCCCGCAGAGCTGTCCTGTAATCGAGCTTTGCTACTCTTTTGCGACGTCTCCACAGGTTGTGGAGCAAATCGTCGTGTCGCCGGCTTGGCATCCGCAGGCTCTTTGCGTGATGATCTTGTAGACGTCTCCACCGGCTCTGGTGCAAATCTCCTCGTTGTCGGTTTGCCGTTTGAGGTCGCAGCATCTTTTTGAGATGATTTGGAGGAAGTCTCCATCGGCTCAGGTGTAAATCGGCGAACTTTGGAAGCATCCTCTTTCTCTGGTGAATGTTTCCGCGTCTGTTTGGAAGATTTTGTGGTCGTTTCAATCGGCTGGGGAGCGAATCGTCTCGGCGGTGGGTTTTTTGAGGGCGCCGTAGGCGAAGACATGGCGATGGTGGCCGAGGAAAGGGCAAATGGCCCGCGATATCGATGCTCTGGGTGCAGTCATGCGCTCCTTTTCCGAGTGGTGTCAGAGGCCGACCAGGCCGGACGAGTGAGTAGAGGTGATTGAGCGGATGGTGTTCGTCGTGCTCCGTTGAATGGGTCAAATGCAGTGCGACGACGAAGAGTGAAACACCCGCCGGTCGATATGTCGGCGGTGCGAACCAGTAGATTGGATGGGTGCGCAGGTCACGCGGTGTTCCCAAGAGCGTTTGGAGATTTGAGCGTGAGATCGTGGCGCATACGCGGTTTCCTACTACCAAGGTACGTCGTCGTTGAGGTCGGAATGACGAAAGCAGCAGTCACTGAGAAGCCGGAGCTTCTTCAGCTGTGATCGTGTCGTGAAACAGTGACAGAAGTAGATGTATTCGTAGGGCGATTACAATGGTGTATAAGTGACGCGGAGACGAAAACTAGAACAAGCAATTGTACGGTGAAAGCGAAGAAGAGCTGTGCGTAGAAACAGCGGTATACAAGTGAGATGCCAAAGATGGAGCTAGGTTATAGCAGGGGGCATCGATTTCATGTTCCAGAGAGGCCAATTACAGGCGGTTTGATAGGTAAATTGATGAGTTGGTGGCCGCCATTGACGACTAGCTCCTCAATAACCGTCAACCACGCGGCTTTCTTTGAACGATCTTTCTGGCACATGTGCGGCGAGTGAACAGATTCTCCGCCACACCGTGCGCCGTCAAGACGATCCTTCGCAAGTGGGTGGGTGGGTGTGTGGGTGTGTTTCACGACATGTACTTCTTGTCGTTCTAGAACTTCCCTTCCTCTCATCAGTTACCTCCCTTCAAGAGCTGTGCGAGGCGAGTCCTCCCGCTATCCTTGTCATTCATCAACGATCGTCCGCATGTGCGTCTCCGGTTCCTAGCCCCCGGTTAGCTTCTCCCCACGCCGCTAGTCGACGGCCACACCGACCACGCTGCCGCGGCATGGTTCAGATGCGACGGGGATCTCGAGCTCGCTATCGTTCACGATTACGAAACACGTCCGTCGCTCAAGTCGTTATAAGAAGGGCATTGTTTCAGAGGCCTCAGCAGACAATATGTCGGAGACGTTCTAGCACACGGATCCATCCTGGCATTCTTCATACCTGGCAGCTACGCCAACGTTTACTCAGGAGAGAGCAGCAAACGGCATCGTGCTGCCTGCCATGATGACTCCGTGAGCACTTCCCGTCCCTGGCGATGCGGTCGACGGCATGCATATAAGCTGCCTCGGGTAAGTGAATCAACCAATATACGTCTCAACCATATTGAGGCGCATGTAGCTAGTCTATCAACAAGACGTGCACGTACAGCTAGTTGCATACCTGTATACGTCTCCGTATATGCCGCCAGCCATGTACGGAATGCGATATGCACATGAAAAGTATGCCAAGAGGTACGAGCTCCGCCCTATGATGCCTGCAAATCTGATCCTCAATCACCTTCTCTGCTCGGAAATGTTGTCCGGATACTGCCTTCGCCGCCGTTCGCTATGCCATCGATACCAGATCTTAGAACGGCCAAGAAGATCGGCTTCATTGTTCCCTCTTCCAATGTCGCAGTCGAAGCCATTACCGTGGCCATGCTGGCTTCTCTGAACGCCAACATTGTTCCTATCGTATAGTATCACACCTGGGCGATATGAGATCAAGGCTGACTCGAATCAACAAGTTCACGCGCATTCGAGTTCTCACGGTGGGAACAGACGCAACGTCTATCTCTCAGTTCAGTTCCGAGGTCTTCACCAACGCGGCCCAGCTCCTAGCTGATGCCGAATGCTCTGCTATCCTTTGGATCGGGACTTCGGGCATGTTTATGGGCCAGGATCTCGCGGCTGATCGTGCGTTGGCCAAAGCCATGAGCGATGCCGCAGGAGGCATCCGCTGCAGTACTACGACTCTCGCTACTGTGGCTGCACTGGAGCGTCTTGACGTTCGCGATGTCAGCATCGCGGTACCCTATACTCCCGAGCTTATGGAGAGAGTCAAACGATTCTTCTCCGCCGAGGGCTTCAAGGTCCACAAAGCTGTCCGCATGGATAAGACTCCCGCTCCGAATCGAGAGATCGCGAAGTGTACCGAGGACGACATCGAGACTGTTATCCGGAAAGCAGCTGTGCCTGAAGCCAAGGCGATACTGGTTACTTGTACCAACTGGCCAGCAACGGGACTGGTTCAAAGGCTGGAGGACGATTGGGACACGACTATTGTCGACAGTATTGGCGTAACGCTTTGGGCAGGTCTGCGAATTGTTGGGTGCACTAGTAAAGAGGAAGACCTGCGTCAGTGGGGCAGATTGTTCTCTTTGTTGGCGCAGTAGGTAAGAGCAGATGCCGATAAGGGGCAGCGTTATGTTCCATCGTCATCTGCGGTGCCTGTGCGTGCTCTCCTAACCTGAAATGCGATCGAACAAGTCGTCCTACAAAGTCACCTAACGCCTTAACAAGGTGTCCTACTGAGTTACTGCACGTCTCATGAAGATGTCCTTCTGCGATATCGGTGGATGGCGACTTTCATACGGAGGTGAGGTCTTCTCCACCGTACTAAATATAGACTACCCACGCATTCCAAAAGCTGAACTCACTTCGCAACATCCAACTTGAAACTCCTTTCAACTTCAACACAACCCATTGGACTTCAACAATCTGACCGCAACACTCACGCCACGTAATGCACACCTTGGCTCTGCCGTGCCTTTCCACCGGTCGAAAAGGATGGTCATGGATGAAGGATGTATTTCGTCAGCATTGACTTGTTCCCCTCTCAAAGGTCAGACATAGCCTCGAAGGATACGCAAATCGACCTTGGCATTGACTGCATGCCTTGTCGGGCGGCACAGTACATTCGTGTTCCATACCGTCCTTGTACCCTGAGATTGCTGAAACACTGTACTGAGACCTCGATACCGGCCGGGTCGACAGGTCACCGACATTCCTGTCATTTACTGTCGGCGCCGCCTCTCAACTGAAGCCACCTGTTCGGCGTGCACAAAGAAGCAGGGATGACCGCAATGAGTGGCACTCGGCAAGAGAACCTAACTCCTTCGCGGCTCTGTTGACATGGAACATAGCTCGTGTTCAGCCCTGCGGAGTTGGTCAGACCAACGTGCACCCCTCACCTATTACCCTTCTGGACGCTCACCTGCGGTCCGTCCGTGAGGCGTCGTAAAGAAGCATATGGCATTCTGGAACATAGCCACGAGCGGCGTCTCTTTTCTTCCGCAGGTGGCCGGGTCTTGGCGGCCTTCCTTGTGACCTTCTCTCAGCCGGGGACAACTCATACATACTTACTACTCCTTCCAAGTAGGCACAATTTTGGTTTCTTTCTCTCCCGGCCGCATCGAGTCTTACCAATCTTTGTTGATCCTCCTCAGTTGTGGGAAGCAAGCGTCCCTCATGGTCACCCCAAAAATGTCTTGCCCGCCAGGGGCTTCCTTTTACGCCTGTGGAGCAGGCTCGAAATTTGTCGGCTGTTGTGCTTCCAATCCATGTAGCACGACCGGCTGCGCTGCTGGATCTTTGCGGACGACCAGCTTCGATAGTGGCCAATACAACGATGTGCGTGAGTCGACATCCGAATGCAGAGTCCATACTGACCACTTGTGACAGCTACCCGATCAAGAATGCTCAAATGGGCTCTTTTACAAGTGTTCCGGGACTAATCCGACGTTCTGGGGATGTTGTTCGAGCAATCCATGTGGTACTGGATGTCCGCAAGGCGATCTAGCCGGCGCATTTTTGTCCGGTAACGATGCTACAGCACAACCCTACCTGAGCTTGAACACAACATGGTCGGACAGCTCGCCCGGCAAGGCGTCCAAGGATGACTCGGGCCCGAAATCAGGCGGACCAAAGGACTCGCACGATACCAACGTGGGTGCGATCGCTGGAGGTGTCGTGGGCGGCGTCGTCCTCATTGCGATCGTGGCAGGGATTCTACTGTTTCTCCGTCGACGGAAGAGAAGGGCGGCTGCCAAGCACGAGGCTGAATCTCGTCGACCGCAACCGGAGCTCCAAGCCATGTATCCGGAGATGAACGAGAGTATGGCGAAAGGAGGACCTCGTTAGTGTAGGCTTAGCATCAGAGACACGAACTATGCGGCTGACCATACTCACAGATAGCTACACTTCATCTCCAGCCCTGTCGTCGAACCCGAGATCACCTGGTCAACCACCATACTCTCCTCAACCGCCGGGTTACTGGTCCGAAGCACAAGCACGGCACGTTTCGTACGAACTACGAGGGGAGAGCGCAGTTGAAATGGAGGGTAGCAGCGTACCGGTACCTGCGACTACGCAAGCGAAGCCTTGACAGCAATCTAAGGACCTGTCTCAACTCTTGGTGTGCCTTTGGTTATCAGCGCCCACTGGGACAGTGATTCGTATGTTTCGGGATCCAGGCCGACGCCTACGTACCAAGAGGCACCTCTATCATGTGCAAACAGTTTCATCGCATGTGCCTGCTGGTAACAGCCGCTAATCTTCACTGTTTGAAGCTTCTGCACTCACTTCACATCACATCGTTCGCCTTTCCGCGTCCGTGCGCTGAGCGCTCCATCTTACTTCCTCATTAGCTCTTCTTTCTTCTACTACACACCCTCTACACCTTCCACCTTCGACACCTCCTGCGCTCCGCAGACCACACCACACAAGACATCCATACCCAAATACTGAAGAACACAGCACAACGAGCAGCACGATGGCAGCCGTACAGCCGCAGAACGAGTAGCCTGAGTCAGGCGCCAGTCCTACCGCGGCGGCTCACCCAGATGCCCGCTTCGAAGCATTCGCACAAGCTCTCGACACCTGCGTCGCAACCGAAGAGAAGGCCGCAGATCAGCGTGCTGAAGGCGAAGAGGACCCGGACACCGACGGACGTCGCGAGGAAGACATCAAGGAGCTGCATCGGACTCTGAAGGATTGGGCGACCAAGGGTACAGCCAGTGCTGCTGCCCCGGGCGACAACCCAAGGGGTGCTCTCTCCAGTTTCATGTACGGGAAGCAAGACGACTCATATCTGAGGATCGAGGGACTGCTCAGCCCCGGAGATGGGACCGCTTCGCCCTCCAACGAGGACCTCGTTGCGGACTTCATCCATTCCTTCGGCCTCGCTATCCCGGGCGAGCAGGATGGAGCGGAAGAGCTGTCGGGGGTTCAGCGGATGAGGCTGGAGGACGCGGTGGAAGCGTACTTCGCAGCGATGAATGGTATGGAAGTTATCATTCTGTGTCACAAGACGTCTGCTAACATCTCGACAGCGAACTGTGAGGAGTACGACGACGAGGAGGGGGACGATAACCACGCTCACGAGGAGATCGGCGGCCGCGACTGGGCTCCCCCAGAAATCCCTGGACTGATCGACTTGGAGGACTTAAGACAGCGCATGATGGGCCCAAAGTCTGTGCGTGAGCTTCTCGGCCTGGAGAAGACGGAGGCAACGGGCGAAACGGGCGCGAGCGACGATACGAGCAGTACAGGACTGGACCCTTCCACGAGCGTAGAGTAACTCGTTGCGGCCAGCTGCTCTTCGATGTGCTTCATGAACGGGGTGGATAGTGATAGGCCTTAGTGCTAAGGCAACCAGATGATTTGGCGAAACGCATAGCAAACGCGTAGCTAATTGAACCGTCAGCGTAGTCGTCGTTACACAGCAGCAAGATGTTACCCGTTCGGTTCTCTGAGAGCTCTGCCTCGCAATACTTGGTATCGAATGTGTCACACGATGCAGCTGCTTTCTCGACCAGACGGATGCAAGTCTGCAAGACAGTATTCGAGGACCTGCCGATGCTGTTTAGGGGGTAACGAGGGCCTCGTTGCGAACCACTGCTTGCCCAGAGCGTCTCGATTTCCTCGGCGTGCTACCCATTGTGCAGTCTGTTCCGCACTTGAGATGCAATGGACACGGCAGCAAAGTCTATGATAACGGACGTCCTGCCCAGCATGCCTGTTTGCAAGCACGTTCGAATGAGTGCGATCTTCTACCAAGGTGCCTCGGCCGCATCTCTCTGTCCCGGGCGAGCAGGATGGAGCGGAGGAGCTGTCGGGCGTTCAGCGTTTAGCGGATGAGGCTGGAGGACGCGGTGGAAGCGTACTTCGCAGCGATGAATGGTATGAACCATCGCTCTGAGTCACAAGACGGTCTGCTAACACCTCGATAGCTCACTGTGATGAGGACGACGAGGAGGATGGCGAAGAGTCTTCCGAGATGGGAATCGGTGGCCGCAACTGGGCTCCACTAAAGATTCCTGGCCTAATCGACCTGGAGGAGTTCAGACAGCGCATGATGGGTCCGATGACAGGAGAGAACCCTTGAGAACTCCAGCGACGAAGAAGTGATGGGATGTGGAGTCGAACGTGTCACAGAATCCAGATGCTTTCTTCCTCGGCGAATGCGAGCACGCAAGAGGACGTTCTGGGTGCCTACCGATGGCTGTCCTTCGGATAACGAGGGCCTGGTTGCGGACAGCTGCTCTGCGATCTGTACTTCATGAGTAGTGATGGCAAGGCGCAGGCCTTGGCCTTGAAGCATCGGCAGACGTGCATAACGAGAGCACAAGCCTGCTATCAGAATTATCAGCAGATTGCGTTACAAGTTGGAGGCATCGTGTAACCCGTTTCTTATCAATATCTTCATCTTGTCTCTCGTATGATCGGAGCAGCACCGAAGCAAGCAGAGAACCTTCAGCTAGCCATGTCGAATGCAGTGACCTGAGAACATCTTATGCAGAGAAGATGTCGAGTGCTACCAGAGTCGAATGGCCGGAATTCATGCTCCTTGCCATGCACAGGATTAGCTGGCTGAGACAGCTGTGTAGATCACGTTACATAGCCTTGCAGGTGAGTTGGCAGGACGTGCTAATAGCCGTACAATTAAGTTAGCAGACATGCTAAATAGTCGGGGAGATTGATTGGCAGTACGGGCTTGACGGTCGTACCAGCGGGTCGGCGGACGTGCTACCTCCCTGATCCTGCTCAAACTGCACTGTACGGTTCGGACATCGGCAGCTTGGAGTACACAGGCTGCGCTAGAGAACGGACATGTATTCCGAGGGTGTAGGTGTCTACGACTTGATCGGGGAGCCAGCAATGCGTTGGCTCTCCGACTTCTGCGAGACAGTCTAAGCTAGTTTGAGCGGAGCCATGGAGGTAAATGATCGAACAGGTCAGTTGGCAGGACATGCTGCAAGGCCGTACATGTAACTTGGCATTTATGCTAGATGATGGTGTGGGTAAGTTAATGCGTACAGGTCGCTGGTCCGGCTACTTCGTGCCTGACGAAGTGTGAGGTACCGTTCCGGTTTCCAGCACCGGATCATACGCATGACTTCGACAGCATCGCCTGTGAGTGCTGTTGCGAGTGATTCTCGTTGGACCGCTCGCTTGAGGGAGAAGATTGCCATCTTGACTGATCGTGTGCTGGAACCGTCGTCAGTCAAATGATCTTCTCTGGTCTTCTCTGGTCTTATCTGGTCTCCTCTGGTCTTCTCTGGTCTAGCTCTGACAATGAGATCCATGTTGTACGTGCGAGCGAGGTTGGCGCAGAGAGAGCAAGATGCGGCACCGCTCGGTGGATCACGTGCAAGGCAAATTCTCGAAAACAGACCGAGAGGTCCGCCGCGACCGCCTTGCCGCCCCGCGCCCCAAGGGAAAGCGACAGATGCGAGACAGAATCGTGATTTGCATTTCATAATTCACAGCATCCCCAGTGCCGTAGCGACCGCCAAACAAATACTTCTCCGTGCGTGAACAAACGTTTCAGTCCACTTTCACACTCGAACGAGTCTTCGTGACCACACGCCAGCGCACAGTCCACCAACAGGGCAGAAGCGATCTTCATGTCCCCGATTATCGCACCGCGATCCAACATTGGCAATCACCAAGCGGAATATCAACAGCAACCACACCACCAGCAATATCCTCCTCAGACGCAACGCAGCGGGAGTCCATCCGCTCCTCCCTACTCACCCATCACACCGAAAGCGATTCCAGCCTTACCCGTCACCAACACATCACCAGCTGCGTTTGTTCCGCCCGAAAATGGAGGCAACTTCACATTCTCCCATCCAAATACGCCCGGTCTGCAACCTCAGCCGGAGACGACCTCGACGATGAACCCGCCTAGCGCACAACCGATCGCTCCGCCACCAACACTACCATTCTCCGGCGAGGATTCGACCGATGCAATAGCACTACGAGCCGCGATCTCAACGCTACAGTTCCAGAAGAAGAAGGCGCAGGATGACTTGAAGACTCTGGCAGATATCAAGAAGCTGGCGCTCGATGACCCAGAGCACTTCAAGGCGGAGCTAGCGGCGGGCAAACTGAAGGAGCAGCGACCCAAGATTGGCGATCTGCGCGCAGTCCTTGATGCGCCAGATGGCAGCGACAGCGACGATGAAGAGGAGCCGGTCACTTTGGGCGCGGAGAGAGCAGAGGGAAATGGCGTGTCATCACAGACGACCGAGCTGCGGACGGAGATACCAGACTCACAACCCTCACAACCCACGCAAGCTCAACCGGATAGCTCTTCACCATCAGCCATGGATATCGACAAAGTAACGACCTTCCCACGAATACCCGGCCCACAAGACATCGTCCGAACACCCTACGTCAACTGGGAAAAATACGGCGTGGTAGGCGGCCCACTAGACAGCATCCACGCACAGCAGCAACGATGGCCCGGCAGCGCCAACTTCACCCGAGATCGAGGCAGAGAGTACTCGATCGCAGCTCCCTTCAATCCCTTTCTGGACACGCTCGAGGCGCAAGCGAGATATGACGGGCAGGAAATCCGCAAGGATTCGGGCACGACGCCGGTGTCGGCCACGGGCACGATCAGCGAGCATCCGATGGAGACGAGGCAGCGTAGATGATTGACGAGAAATGCTTATGAGCTGAACGGCATGATTGATGCGTGCGATGAGATAGATCGCGTGATGCAAAAAGCGAATGTCTGTTTGTGGGAGCGCTGCTCTTCACTCTGCTCTGTCTCTTATTATCCGTTTCGTCTCATGATAAGGTGTATATGCTAGACTACAGGTTCAGACCGATGTGTATGTGTTACCGTACTTGTTCCGCGTCAAGAGGCGTCCCACTGAGCACCTGTCATGCCGCCCGTAATGCCCACTTCAAGTGATATTGCGAGGCATCACTCGCTGTACATTTCGACATACAGGCATGGCAACTCAAGTTACCTGAGGTGTGCACACTATTTGACGTGCACGCCCAGTCACCTCTTACCTTCTACGACCGGTCACCGTATCTGTAAGCGGGTTGCTACGACGAGAACGAGTAACACGTTCAGACAACATCGATGACACAAAGGAAAAGGTTCTCGCGTATCTACAATGCTTCTGTTGCACCGTCTTCTCCTCTACCACAACACCCGCAAAGGACGTTTGTCGTCTCGGAGAGCTGGACCTTCGCCTTTTGTAATTGTACACACACAAGCTCCATCATTCCACCATCGTTTACGAGAATGACTTGATGAAAGAGGTGATCGAATCCTTGAGCTTAGCCTCGAGGTCTTTGCTCAAAGCACCCTCCTTGTCAATGGTGGACAAAAGCTCGGACTCGTTGCTGCGGAGGTGGCTGAGGTAGTCGGACTCCCACTTGAGAATCTTGTTGACGGGGATCTTGTCGAGGTGACCGTTGACACCGGCGTAGATGAGCGGCACCATCTCGCTGACGGGCATGGGCTGGTACTGCTTCTGCTTGAGGAGCTCGGTAAGACGCTCACCACGGCTGAGAGTCTGCTTGGTGGAGGCATCGAGATCGGAACCGAATTGGGCGAAGGCGGCGACCTCACGGTATTGGGCCAAGAAGAGCTTGAGGGATCCGGCGACTTGCTTCATGGCTGTTGGGATGGTTAGTGGACCTCTAGAATGTACAAGCCTGAAAGGGTTCACTCACCCTTGAGCTGGGCTGCGGATCCGACACGGGACACGGAAAGACCGACGTTGATGGCTGGGCGGATACCTGAGGGAGAAGTCAGCTATACGTGGCAAAACTCGCTGTTTTAAGCTCTGCAAACCTTTGTAGAACAATTCGCTCTATGTCGAGAGTTAGCAGGTGTCCGAATGTAATGTTGATTTACTCGAGTGACTGACCTCCAAGAAGATCTGTCCGTCGGTGATGGAAATGACGTTGGTTGGAATGTAGGCAGACACATCACCACCCTGGGTCTCGATGATGGGCAGAGCAGTGAGAGAACCACCACCGTGGGTCTTGTTGCTCATCTTCGCAGCACGCTCGAGGAGGCGGGAGTGGAGGTAGAAAACGTCGCCGGGGTATGCCTCGCCGTAGGGAGATCAGTAAGGCTCAGGAGATGAGGATTGAGAAGTGTAAACTTACCGACCAGGTGGGCGACGGAGAAGGAGAGACATTTGACGGTATGCAACCTAGGCACAGTTAGCTCATTCATGCGTCTGACTCGAAACTGATTGCCTCAGACGTACAGCCTGCTTGGAGAGATCGTCGAAGATGATGACAGCGTGCTTGCCGTTGTCTCTTTGAGGACGTTAGTTTCTGTATGCATGAATCGGAAGCGATTGACATACCTGAAGTACTCTCCAATCGAAGTACCAGTGAAAGGCGCAATGTACTGGAGAGGAGCGGCCTCGGAGGCGGTGGCGGCGACGATGCAAGTGTACTTCATGGCGTCGTTCTCCTCAAGAGTCTTGACGAGCTGGGCCACGGTTGATCGCTTCTGACCAACGGCGACGTAGATGCAGTAAAGCTTCTTGGTCTCGTCGTTGCCCTCGTTCCAGCGCTTCTGGTTGAGCATGGTGTCGAGAGCGACGGCGGTCTTTCCGGTCTGACGATCACCGATAATCAACTCACGCTGGCCACGGCCAATTGGCACCATGGCGTCGACGGACTTGAGACCGGTCTGCACGGGCTGGTTGACGGACTGGCGGGGAAGAATACCAGGGGCCTTCATCTGAGCACGGCGGCGCTCAGTGGTCTTGATTGGGCCCTTGCCATCGATGGGGTTGCCGAGAGCGTCGACGACACGACCAAGCATAGCCTCGCCGACTGGGACATCGACCTAAGACTTGTGAGCAATGTGCTACGAAATCGGAGGTCCGCAATAACTCACAATCTCGCCGGTACGCTTGACGGTCTCGCCTTCCTTGACCAAACGATCGGAACCGAAAAGCACAACACCGACCTGGCCGGCTTCGAGGTTCATGCACATGCCCTTGACGCCAGAGGCGAACCTGAAGTGTCAATGTTAGCCATGGCCCGTGCGCCCAGTGTATTGTCCCACATACTCGACGAGCTCCTCAGCCTGGACGTTCCTCATGCCGTAGACACGGGCGATACCGTCACTTTTGAATCTGTCAGCGCCTGTGATCCTCCTCTGGCCTATTGTGTTGTCCCATCATACCCGACAGTCAGAACGCGGCCAGTCTCGGCGAGACCAGTGTCCTCCTGCACGCCACGGATGCGCTGCTCGAGGATCGAGGAGACCTCGGTCGGCTGGGCCTTGGATTCGGAGGCATAGCCACGAGCGAGGGTGGAGGCAATGGCGGGTGTGGTGCGCTGCTGTTGATGCAAGTCAAATGTTAGCGCTGTGTCCCCTATAGCCGAGAGCTCGTCGCTCCGTCTCCAATACGCCTGCGCGCGCGAATCGAGCTCCAAAACGCCTCAATCTGTCCTCCGATGCCACCGATTGCTCCATTGAGCTGGCATATGGAAATTTCGGGCACCATTGGAGCTCCCTCGACGGCGTTGGGCGGTGCGATTGTGGTGGGTACGTACGGCGACGATTTTGCTGCTGCTGGCAGCGGCCACGCGGGCGCTCGTCCGGAGCGCTGTGCGGAACATTGTGATGGCGATGGAAGCTGAATGTATTTGATACCGCTCCCACTGCGGATGATGAGTTGATGTTGAGCGGAGAAGGGCGGTGGTGGAGTCTGTCGTAGACGACAAGCTGGCTGCGAGAAGGACTGAAAACCGAGAGGGCAAGAGCGGTGGTCCGAGCTCCCGGATTTGTCCGTTCCTGAGCGTGCGCGAGATGTGTATTCCTCCTCACCTATGCTACATGTTTCCTCACTTTCTCATTCACCTTGACCTAGTTGAAAGACATTCGATAGCACTGCAGAGGTCGAATCGCGCTTCCCATCAAAGGCTCACGACTCCAAGAAGACAATGGCGTTAAACTTGGAGAAACAGCTGCTATTTGTGAGATCGAACCAACTTCTAGAAGCCGCATCACGTTGCTGACCCACTTCACAGTATGGATCATATCACCACGATTCGGTACGGCGACAGACATCGGAACAGTCGCCGTGATCAAGTCTACTGACATAGTGCGCCTGAAGGTCAATGTCGGGATTCACATTATATTCGTGCCCGTGCTCCTGTTGACCGGCTTCCTATTTGTACGATATCACTCCATGTGAAACATGGGCATGCTAACAAACATCAAGGGCACGAACACGCCGGCAATACCTCTTCCAGACTGGGCAGAGATACCATACCTACCACTCAACCTGGGGACTTTAGCATGTGTGATGTACAGCTCACTCTACATCTTAATGGAACCAGTGGCCGGAGCCATGCTTGCTCCTCTTTTGCTCGCCGGCACAGCATATGCGAACCACTTGACATCCACCTACGGGATGACCGCCAACTATGCCGCGATCGCCGTCCACGTGGCCTCCTGGACATTCCAATTTGTCGGCCATCTTGCCTTTGAAGGTCGAGCCCCAGCGCTCCTCGACAACCTCGTGCAGGCTCTCTTTCTCGCTCCGTTCTTCGTGTGGCTGGAGATCCTGTTTGTGTTTGGCTACCGTCCGGAGCTGAAGTCCCGTCTGGACAAGGCGGTGCAGACTGAGATTACCAAGTTCAAGGCCGACAAGGAGGCCAAGAAGGCGAACGGCAGCGTGAAAGCTAATGGATCTGCCAACGGCCCTGCGAAGTGATGAATATGAGGTGCAGCTCACCAGTTGGCATGCGTGCGTTGGGTGTTTGACGACTCTGATTGAGACTGTTTTTGAAGCGTTCTGCGGCATAGATTGGGAAAGGGGCAAGAAAAATTGGAGAACTGTTGGAGGACTGTGTTGACACCACGGAAGTAAACAGCCTAGTACTTGTACACACGCATTGTTGGGGCACACGCTTGTCTCGTTTTCGATTTAGTTCTCGGCAATGAAATGAGACATGTCAGGTCGTGTCGAGTCGTATCGATATTTCGTTGATTGCAGAACAGTAATACGAGAGGCCCAATTCGCCCAGCGCCGTCGCTAATATCATTTATGTCAATGCCCAATTTCATCACAACTAGGTCAGCTCGCAGCAACAACTTCCTCCATGTCCGAGTCCTTCGCCGCGTCGTCACCTTTCTCCTGTTCTTCCTGTGCTGCTTGTGATGTGCCCGACGACCCAACGTCGTTGTCTCCCGTACTGTGCGCCCGAGCGTTCACCGACCTCTCCTCCAATCTCGGTTTCCAGTCCCTCACATGCTGAACCAACCGGTCCGCCCTCGACCACCACCTCCTTGAATTCATTCGGTCGTCCCAGTGCTGTTCCCTGCAATCGCGTATCATCTGCCGCCTTACTCAACTTCTTCTTCAACGCCGTGAAGAAGTCATCACCTTGCATCATCTGTCCACCGACACCCATGCGAGCGATACTATCGTCTGGTATGATGCCCGCCGCGCGTTTGATCTCACGGTACTGAGGAGAATCGTACCATCTCGTGAAATCTCGCACATCTTTCGTGTCCTCTTCGTCGCGCTTGCGCTTTTCGGCGGTCCTGCGCGCTGCGCCGCCGGAAGGCACATCTGCGACTTCAGACAAAGGATTGCGCATGCGCTCTTTCCAGGCTTCTTCTGAAGGGTCGGAAAAGGGTATCAGAACGCCGCAGTCGGAGAGCGCCATGCGCACGTCTGTGATGGTTGGGACCGGGTCATTGTGGGTGGACCAGGCGTGTTGCGCTGTGGTGGAGGCGAGTAGAAGGAGATGGCGCTCGGCTAGGTTTACGAGTGTGTCCAGAACTGAAGGCTTGGTGCTGTGAAAACCTGCGGCTCGGAGTGTGTGGATAATGGCAGGTCGAAGAAGAGCGCGGTGCAGGTCGTGGGCTTGCGACATGGTCGCGCGAGTGATACGTTGTTGCTCTTATCGCAGTATCATGGCGCGCACAGAAGTTTTGGCGCAAACGTGCATCGATTGTCCGAGGCGTGTGACAGTCACCATGTATCAATGTCCGAGCTGTGTTCGAATCGCTGAAGTCGTGGGAGCTCTTTCACTTGTGAAGTTCACTTCTACAGGGCGTGATTGCCTCAGGCAGTAATGAGAGCTGTCGGTGGGAAATATGTCTACAAAGTGAGATAACTAGAGACGAATGCTTCATGTGAACATTCGCTTCTCTGAATCGAAGGTAATGGTCTCAGCAGATTGTCCAATATCAGGTCACTACATATCGACCTAAGCATGTGCACAAGAGGCGTTCAGCTGTGCATATCCCTCCTTCCATCCAGCTCTTCCGAAATCGCGCGACTTAATAGCACCGGGAATCGTCGTGTTGAAGACTCAAAAGACACGAGAGAAGCCGAGAAATGTCGCAATACAGACACCAACACCGTCAAGCAATCGCCGACTCAAAGCATGAGGGCCGTGGAAATATGAAGAAGCACGTCATGTGCTGTATGCCAATATGCTCGTGCTTTTCCCGCAGACCTTCTGCTTTACACAACTATAGTGTTGGACAGATCGACATAGCAGCGCGCCTTTGCATGGCTCTGGCCTTTTTGTCTGCCAATGAGTTGACTACCTCCTCCTGTCCCCGAGTCCTAGACCTCCAGTCCCTTGCGGGCCAGGGCAAGTGTTGAACAAAAGGCCCGCAGCTAGTGCCAATTCAAAGTACTCGCTGTTCACTCCGAATGCCATCTTTGTTCACGCACGTACATTTCGCGGCCCTCCTTCTCCCTGGAGCCGTCGGTCTCTTCCTTGTATGCCCAGTACTCATGCAATCGATGCTCAGCATAGGTCGCATAGTCAAAGTCAATTTGACTGATCTCGTTCTGGATCAGCGCCCAGATTCCCCAGTACAGTCCTGGAATCCCTCGGAATTGCTCTACCTGCTCGTAGAGCTGGTCGATGTCTTTCTTGAAGTCGATCTCCACTGCGATATTCTCCTCATCGGAGATGGAGTGGTACCTGTACGAACCAATGTAGTGCTTCAGAAATTCGCGACGCTGTGAGCGGGTCGGAACTTGGCTATGGTCGCATGCGAACCCGCACCATTCTGCGAAGTGGTTGGCGATGTCAAAGGCGGCGTGGCCGGGAGTGGCATATTCGTAGTCGATGAACTGAACCTCTCTCCCAGCGGACGGGCCATTCTGTGAAGGATCGATCGTGGGAATAATCACGTTGCCGGACAGAAGATCACAGTGGGCGAAGACATAGTCTCGTCCGTCGAAACCTGGCATGTCTCCAAATTTTGCCGATACCTCAGCAACTTCGGCTGTCAGGACCTTCTTGCGCTCCTTTTCTTTCTCCGTTCGCATTGGCAATACCTCCAGCCATTGCTCCATCACCACCCATGTATTGGGCGACGGTCGAGTGTTGTTGCCATTTTTTGTTGCGAGGTGCTTTTGACTTTTGCTGGTGCCGTCAAGTATAGGCGTAGATGTAATGGCTGAAATGGGCAGTGCACCGTGCCATTGGCCCAATCTCTTCGCTATTTGACAATATACCTCCGGCTTGCGAAGATCTTCGGGTGTGCACACATCGCCAGCGATGAATGAATACATCAAGCCATTATCGAAACGGGCAAGAAGTGGTGGTGCCAGACCAAGCTTTGCCAACAGACTGTGTGCTCGTAGCTCTCTTTCGCGATCAATGAGGATATCCGTGTCCTTGCCATATGCTCTGATCAGGATGGCATCCTGATCTATTTCGAGGTCCGTCTTGCCAGGGCGTCGTTTTGTGGCTTTCATCAGGGTGTTGGTGATGCCGTCGGTGAAGCGGACGAAGTCAATCGCACCCTCCTCATTCTTCCACTCCGGCGAGTAGTTCTCCACAAGCTCTCGCGCGCATTTCTCTGCATTGGCATTGTCGAAGCTCAATTTGATGTGACGTAGAGCGAATGGAGAGTCGACGCGATCGTCTCGGTGGCCGGTGGATGTGCCGGTTCCCGAAGACATTGTACTGGGTAGGCGTTCAGATCTCGCGAGAGTTCTCTCTCATGGTACAGATTTACGGGCCTGGAGTCGCAATCGACACGCGGCGTTTCGCTCGGTCTATTCGAATAGTCGGTGGTGTATCCTAGCTGAGGCTCAACTTGCGTGGACCAGAATCGGGAAAGGTCTGTCGGCGGTCGATGTGAAGCTGGTTTCGATAGGCTTGTTTGAGGGACGAGAAGGGCGTATCCGTGTGAGCGACTTGTGTTCGACAAAGCGCAGTTTGAGGGACTTCGTAATTCAAGGGTTCGTTTTCGACGGGAGGATTGTGCCTGGAAACCTTCGTGGTGGTGGTGGTCCTGGTGGACCCTTACCATGCCTGTGCCTTGACGTTGGCGTGCAGCCTCAGGAGAGCGGGGACGTGTCCGCATGTGAGAGAGGGAAAAGTCGTCGCATTCTTTCCATCTTGACACCATCATCGGCAGGTATGCGATCTGACAGCGAGTTTTCCACCCGCTCGGAAATACTGACAACATTCCGGCTATTTGTCGTACTGAGATGAATGGTGTTATATTGATACTCGCACAGCAGCAGCAGCGGTACTTCAAGTACGCCCACATGGGACAGGGCCGATCACGATGGACGGTGCCGACGGTAGCGAGATTGACTCGGCGTGGTAGCATATGCCGATTATGTTCCAAGGACGAGCTGGACGAGGATACAGATATCTCCGATTCCAGTGACAACAAAGAAGTCCAACGACCACGAACCACCCAGGATGCAGCAGTGATCTACGCACTGTTGCTCTCTTCCGGACTGCATTGCGGCCATTTAATTCAACGTAGAAGATCGCTCTCCTCTTTCTCGGTACGTGACCCTGACGCTTTAGCCAGCACTGGCGTCTCCCAGGTCCAGTCTGGCAATGGACCACACAGGAAGGTGGTCTCGTGAGAGAAAGGGGATGCCTTTGAGAACGAGAGATCGAATGCCCGATACGCTCACTTTCAGGCGATGCAGCAGGGTGGCTGGAGCAGCTGTCTTATCAGCCAGTGAGGTGCCTTGCTGCTCTTATCACTCCACGATATGGAGTCTACATTGCCATAAGAACGTACGCTCTGTGCAGTGTACTTGCACTGCTGCAGGAGAGAGATATCTAGCACGGCATGACCCTTGTTGGTCCATAAGATAAGTCCACTTTCGTATCTCATACTGTACAGGAACAAGGAATCACGAACACACGCAAAAGATGACTGACAACGAGACAAATCCACTGCTACCGAGGGCTGGGGACCACGAACTTGGACAGATAGTCCAGGACAACGAAATCGACGCTGGCGGTCGAAGTCCGGTCATTGAAGCGGAAGCGAAGCTTACTGATGTCTCAACTGGAGAGCGACTTGCCTACAATGATTACACCACTATCGATTGGCTCCAAGATTTGGTTCAAGACTCCTCGCGATTGCGTGCCATACACGCGAAGAAAGGCTTCCGGTATCGACTAGCCAGCTGGTCTGATCGGGCTTCTGGCTGGATCGCAACCGCTCTTATAGGTATATTGACAGCATGCGTAGCTTTCCTCGTGGATATTGCCGAAGCGTCCGTCAGCGATTGGAAGATTGGGTACTGCGCAACAAACGTCCTGGCGACGAGAGACGCATGTTGTCGGAGTGTTTCTCCCAGTCTCGATCGAAGCTTCAACGCCTCTGGCGAGACCGCACCGGACTGCATTCGCTTTGTATCTTGGTCTGACAGCTTTGCATCGTCCTCCACCATCTATCTAGTTTTCGCACTCGTCTTCGGCATCATCAGCGCGATCGTAACGCTTTTTACAAAGACATCTCTCCCTGCTACAGCGACCACAGCGGACGACACAACGATATCCTCGTCACCCTTGGCCGGGAAAACAATGTACATGGCCGCGGGTTCCGGTATCCCAGAGATCAAAACCATCCTCTCCGGCTTCGAGATACCAGGCTTCCTCTCCTTCCGAGTTCTGGCCGTCAAAGGTATTGGAGCCGTATTCGCAGTTGCAACAGGCATGTGTCTGGGCAAAGAGGGTCCATTCGTGCACATATCTACCTGCGTCGGCTGGTTGGTCGCCAGTAAATTTCCAAAGTATCGGGACAATGGCCGGAAGATGAGAGAGATGCTATCGGCGGCTTGCGCGGCGGGCCTGAGTGTTGCATTTGGAGCGCCGATAGGAGGAGTGTTGTTCTCATACGAGGAGATTTCTACCTATTTCCCTCGGAAAGTGCTGTGGAGAGCCTTCCTATGCTCGCTGTGTGCTGCAGTGACATCGAAAGCACTCAACCCAAGTGGTACGGGTAAACTGGTCTTGTTCGAAACAAACTACGGCACGACGTACAGCTCCATCCACTACTTGGTCTTCGTGATGCTCGGCATTGCAGGCGGGATCTTCGGCGGTCTCTTCTGCCGCCTCAATTTCATCTGGTCGAAATGGTTCCGAAGCTTCAGCATGATCAAAAACCACCCGGTGCTCGAGGTCTTCCTCGTCGTGCTGGTGACAGTCTTACTCCAATACCCAAATCCTCTGACCCGGGAACCGGGCGACATTATCATCAAGAATCTCCTCGTCGACTGCAACTCTGGTGCAACCGCCACGACCTGGATCTGCAAGCAGGAATTCTCCTCCAACTCCCGGCCTTCATATTACGCCTACCTCATCCATGGCACCTTGACCAAACTCTTTTTAACAATAGTCACTTTTGGGATAAAAGTGCCGTCAGGCGTAATCATCCCTGCTCTCGACGCAGGAGCCTTCTTTGGGCGTCTCATAGGCCAACTCATCCCGTCGATCTCGCCCGGCATATTCGCCATGGTCGGATCCGCCGCTTTTCTCGCCGGCGTCTCGCGCATGACCATCAGCCTATGCGTCATAATGTTCGAGCTGACCGGAGAGCTGGAGTATGTGGTGCCGCACATGATTGCTATCTTGGTGGCCAAGTGGGTCGCAGATGCAATTGGAAAGGACAGTGTGTATGACCTGGCGCAGTCAATCCTGGGACACCCATTTCTGGATGTTGAGTGTGCTATGGCCAAGGTGCAGAGGATACACGCGAGGGTCGAGGAGCTGATTCCACCGAAACAGACGATGGAAGAAATCGTCGTCGTGGTGTCGCAGTCAACGGAAGTTCCGAAATCGATCTTAGTGAGAAAGCTGAATCAGCTGAAGGCGAGAGGCTTGATGGACGCGGGTCTTGTGCTTGTCGATGGCGAAACCCGGCTTCTCGGATATGTCACGCAGAACGAGCTGGCCTTTTGTCTCGATCAAATACCGGCCTCTGTCGACAGCGACGTTCCTGTACGTCTCCTCGGCGACGAATATGGAGATAGGTATGAGTTCAACTTGGCGGAGATCGTAGATCGTACGCCTTTGACCATCTCCGCGGCAGCACCACTCGAGTTTGCTGTGGAAATGTTCGCGAAGCTCGGGCTGCGACATCTGATGGTGCTGGAGGAGGGCTCTGGACGCCTCGTGGGAGTCATTATCAAGAAGAGACTGGTGGCATACCTGGACCAGCTGAAGGACTCTTAAGCAGATACATACGACAGCGTTAACATTGTTGAGAACCTGCAACATCAGAGAGAGACTGGCGATCGATCAGTTGTTCGAATTGTTGAAAGTGTGCTTTGAAAGTCTTGGAATACCTCTTGTAGACTAATTGTCTTATGGTATCGTTGTAACGTGTCGAAACAGCGTCCCGGAATGTCAATGTTGTTGGCGAAAGGAGTCTTTGCGAACATGTGCCACGTTAATGCCTGAATTCGAATCATTCGAATCAGGCACGAAGTTTTCAAAGCTGCAAGGTCTCTCTCTCTTGACGAGACTATGAAATTACATCTCACTTACCTTACGTTCATACTTACTCAGGCATTGGGGTCGATAGTGGACAACAATCATGGCTGGACCACCGAAGAAGAAACAGAAACGTGAGGAGAAGCAGGAAGGCGAGCTGCCTCAGAAGAAATACTATCGTCAACGAGCACATGCAAACCCATTCTCGGATCATGATTTGACATAGTGAGATCGTCTTCCGGTGAGGTCCGCAGGACAGCAATCACTGACTGCCCACCCAGCCCCGAGTCTCCAAGTGCAATGGATTGGAGCCAACATTATCCAGCTTTCGTCGCCAAAGAACCCTCCACAGACGAAAACACCCATCCTCAAATGACCAAGAACGTCACAGTCGCAGACATCGGATGCGGCTTCGGCGGTCTTCTCTTCGCCTTATCGCCCAAAATGCCCGACTCGTTGATTTTAGGAATGGAAATCCGCACATCCGTCACATCCTTCGTCCAAGACAAAGCCAAAGCCCTCCGCGCACAGCACGCCTCCACAGGCGAGTACCAAAATGTCTCCTGCATCCGCGCCAACACGATGAAGTTTCTCCCGAACTTCTTCACCAAGGGCCAACTCGAAGCCATCTTCCTGTGCTTTCCGGATCCGCACTTCAAGGCTCGCAAGCACAAGGCGCGGATCGTGAGCACGACGTTGAGCTCGGAGTACGCGTACGTCATGAAGCCTGGTGGGAAGGTGTATACGATCACGGATGTGGAGGATTTACATTTGTGGATGGTGGAGCACTTGGAGGCGCATCCGAGCTTTGGGAGGGTGAGTGACGAGGAGTGTGAGAAGGATGAGGGTGTGGCTACGATGAAGACCGAGACGGAGGAGGGGAAGAAGGTCGAACGTAACTCGGGGAAGAAGTTTGTGGCGGTGTTCAGGCGACTTGATGATCCGCCGTGGCCTTGATCTAGCATATCGGGACGGATGGGTGAGATCGTTCACTCAGTCATGGGCCCGAAGACGTTGCGGCATAGCGTGGAGAGTACGAGACGTGCATCAGACTTAGACTTAATGGCCGAATGCGTGATCCCTGCCAGGTGCCACAGACTAAACTCGAAGTGAATGAAATGGATATCCTAAACTATGCTTGAACACAATGCTCGCTGCCAGTCATGATCAGAACAGTAACAGTAAACCTGCGTAACAAACGCAAAACCTCAACATCCAAGTCCCGCCAATCCAAAAAGCCGTCGTCCCGCTTCAAACAAAAGATGCAATCTCGATCAAGTCATCCTCTTCATCCCAGACATCTCGCTCGATCACTGTGACCAACACTCGTGGTGTCTTGTGGTCCTCTTCTTCCACTCCATCGTCAAGACTCTCGCGTCTTCGGAGTCGTCTCGCCAGATATTCGGGATACGCGACTGCTGGTTTCTCTGCCGCCGGGACGCTGGTTGCGTTGCTCAGTTGTGGTCCGACCGGTGCGTATAGTGCGTTTTCGTAGAACAGTCGCTGTTGATGTCGTGCAATCCATCTTGGGCTCGCGTCGTGGTTGGTCCGACTCGTGTAGATATTCGCTTGATCAGCTTGCGGTGCGGCCGAGTAGGCTCCTCTGGCAGGCTTCTTTCTGGTTGAGAGATTTTTTCTTCTCCACTCGATTATCGACATGGTATTTCCTCGGTCGGTTGGGCAGTCCGCGTCTGAGAATGAGTATTGTTCACCGCTCCTCAAATGTTGAGGTAGACAAGGGACGTCGGGAAGCACTCGGATCCGGCAGTTGTGGTTGACGACAAAGAAACACTGTCAGTCCTTCGTTCTTTGGCAAGGAACGCTGAAAGAATGTTATTTGAAGGAAGTCTCGAGGATTGATTCGCGCTGTTTTGTACGATACGGCAGGTGTACTTGCTTCTGCGAAGGCTGAACGAGGTGGATGGCATGGCGTGATTGGCGAAGTCTGGCCAAAACTCAGTATGCGCCATTCGATGTGACCAACCCACCTAGCTGCATAGCGTGAATGTTAATAACATTGTTTTTTCTATAGAGCGGTGTGCGGATTTCGCAGGCTCTGTATGATCGTGGTTCGTCGTGCTCTGTACATGCCCTCCGACTCTAATTGTTCAGCAGACCTTGCTCCTCCAAGTATTTTGTGATGATCACGACAGCCTCCTCTACGCTCGTCTTCTCCGAGTGGATGTGCACCTCTGGGTTTTCTGGTGCCTCGTACGGAGCGCTGATACCAGTGAACTCCTTGATCTCACCAGCTCTTGCCTTCTTGTACAGTCCTTTGGGATCACGCTTCTCCGCCTCCTCGACCGGGATATCGATGAACACCTCGATGAACGGTAGGGGCGATTCGTTGGTCTTTGTCTCGCCGTGGAGCTTACGGGCGAGCTCGCGGTCGGCCTTGTAAGGCGAGATGAAGGATGTGAGGGCGATGGTGGTGGAGTCGGCGAAGAGTTTGGCGACCTTGGGAGGGCGTCAGCATTCGCATGCAATCGAGCTTTGTCGCAATGGTCTCTACGCATACCTCTGCGATACGACGGATGTTCTCCTCGCGGTCCTTGGGCGAGAAGCCCAGGTCCTTGTTCAGACCGAATCGGACATTGTCGCCGTCCAGTCGATAGGTCTGGAGGCCTTTTTGAAGAAGATGTTGCTCCAGTGCAATTGCAATTGTCGACTTGCCGGACGCAGAAAGGCCGGTAAACCATACGGTCGCGCCCTTTTGCTTGCGAAGATCAGTGCGCTCCTTGCGGCTCAAGCCCTCGTGCCATGTAATGTTACTATAGCTTGGGTCAATGGTGGGGACCTTTTGCTGCCACACAGGACTGACTTACGTTGCCATGATTTTTTGGTGGTATTGTCGGTTCCTCTAGAGTTGTGCTGCAATTCTGTCAAGCTAGAATGTCGGTTGAACGGTGAGGTGTCGTGGGAGACGTGGATGTGTATTATTCCATGGCGCCATCAGAAATCCTCGTCACAACCCCCACGCGATAGTTCTACCAGGGTTCGATGAACCACGCGGTCCACGCCCGTTTGCCCCGGACCGTTCCGGCGCTGCTATTGGGTCTTAATTACTGTTCCAGGTTGCGACCTTCACTTCATCTCCTTCGTCTTCGACATCGATGTGAATCCATGGTCGGACGACGAGCAAGCTTTCGCTGAGGGATGCAGGATTGTTCTCTGGGTACGGGACCAGGCTGATGCCGAAGCAGGCCAATGTACTAGGGATGACCGACAATAGCAGGAAAATGCCTGAGTGCTCTCTCCTCTCCGCCTGGAGGAGATGCTAGTCCCAAAGGTTGTCAAAACCCAAGGTCGAGAAGTTTCATATTGCGATTGACGTTCTCAAGGCTCGTAGAGTGCAGTTGCGTACCCGATCTTGCTTGCGTATTGACATTATTCTCAGCTCGCAAAGGACCTTGGACGAACCCATCATCTGGCAACGTTTGATAATCGTGGTTACACCGAGAAGCCTGTATTAGCTTCGTCGTTAGCTGCAAGATATCTTCGAAATCCATGGTGGCAGTCTCGGTATGCTTTTCTTTCCTTCCCATTGTGCGTACCGCTGGGAGAGTCTTGACAGACGAACCCTGAGCCTGGTCATCGTTGCCAATAAGATCTTTGGGTGCGATTGTTCCGGTCCCAAGGGCCCTCCCTCATGCTTCGAGAAAGATGTGCCAGACTTTGCGGACGTCGCGATCCACTTGTTCGCCACGCTCTCTCATTTTGGCATCGACATCGTGCGGAGACTCGAAATACAATTGAACCGAAAGAGCTCGAGATTCCAAGCAGAAAGTGGTATCGTATTTCAAGACCGCCGCATGTTCACTTCATCTTCTCCTTGTGCGACGGTGACAACAGCGTTTGCTGGTACTCAGCCACAATTTCCTTCTCCTTCCAATATATATGCTTTCTTCCTATTGTCGGATTTCGCCAGTGTTACCTATTGTCGAATTAGTTCCGTCTCGACTATTTCTTCCACGTTGTTCAGTCTCTTTACCTTCTTCAGCAACATCATACCCAAGCACTTGCAGCACCTTTACAGCATTTTCAAATCGCAGCACAGCTTCATCTCAACTCTTTGGTGTTCGCCGCAAGATCGCAGTACTTCTAGCAGCGCATTCAGTCTTCTGCAGCATTCACAACCACCGCAGCGTTTGCCAGCATATCAGCCTCTCCAAATTCCAACACAGCGAAGAATCAGAATCTTGGAGCCGTCTCCATCATTCTGTGCTCCCAACGCCTTTGCATATCTTTCTCGTCATTTGCAAGTGTTCAGGACCACTTTCGCAAGCATTTCCAGAGCCGCACATCGGATCATTCCCCAGCAACACGCAGAATCCAGCATCATGCCTACCACCGAGCAGATCATCTACGAAGCCAAGCAGCGCCCAATCCCGCATAGCACTCCCAGACGTCCATCCACCATCATCAACGAAAAGGGTTGTGTCATCACCCACGGCTTCATCATCCCCAGCAGATCGTCATCCAAATCCTCTCTCGAAAGCATGGCCAGATCCTCCAGCACATCCTCCATCAACCCGTCCGAACTCCCAGGCACTCCAGCATCACCACTCTCCACCGCACAGCCAGGATACCAGCGACCGACCGGATCCCTCTACCACGCCCCGGAGATTCAGATCCTCAAGAGGATGTCCACAAGCTCAATGCTCCCTCACACCACTCTCGCCCGCCCACCAATTCCACCACGCCGCCAGACCGAACCACCCGAACCACCACCGCCGAAGATCAGACGCTGGGACACGAGCGACCGGGAGCAAACGACGTGCAAAGTCTTCTCGGGCATAGCCCAACTCCACCTCCAATCGAAGCTTCCCTTCCCCCGTCCGGCCCCTGTCCGAACCGACAGCAAAGCCACCATCACCATCGTCGCAGCCGACGACGCGGAGAACGCAATCGAGTCGGACAGCGAGGAGGAGGAGGAAGAGGAGGAGGCCGCCGCTCACCGCATGCGGGCGAAGCCCACCTACTTCCAGCGCCGCGCGCTCCAAATTCAAGCGCGTCTCGCTCGCCGCTCCGACTCCTGCGCCGCCGACTCCGCCACCATCCCCGCCGCCATGACCATCAAAGCGGCACCCGCCCGCGAGAACGCTCCGCCGCTTCGCCTCCGTTCCGAGGAGTGCGAGACACCGAGGGAGGTGAAGTCGTTCTCGCGGGGGGATCGGGTGCCGCATCGGGAGTTGAGGCCGTCGGCGAGTCGGCCGTCGCCCCGTCGCCCGTGAAGGGCGTGCTCAAGAGGGGTGGCTCGCCGCGCTCCGGTGGAGAGTGGGGGTGCTCGGGCGAGGGAGGGGAGGTCAAGCGGGTGAGCACTTCGGTGCGGAGGGAGAGTGGGATGGCGGTGAGGGTGGGCGCATGAGGGAGGAAGAGGGAGGGGTTGGGTTTGGTGTAATGTGTAATTTTGAGTACCAAAACACGAGACGAATTGACGAGATGATGACTTTGCTTTTCCACATTACTGCTCACATTACGACTCCTCCCGCTTACTCCTTGTGATACTTGCTGGGCACGAACGGCATCTTCGTCACCACCGCCTTTCTCGGCTTGCCTCTGACCTTGACATTCACCTCCGTGCCCGACTTGTGCATACCATCCTTGATGTAGCCCATCGCAATGTTCTTCTTCAAGGTCGGACTTGGACATCCCGAAGTGATGTTACCGATGACATTTCCATCTGCGTCAACGATCTCCGCACCCTCTCGTGCAGGAGCTCCCTCGACCACCAAGCCCACCCTTCGTCGTGACACGCCCTTGCCACCCTTCGACACTGGTGTGAGTTGTGGAAGGATGGTCTCCGCACCGTTGAACGACGCACGCTCGCCTGAGCGACGCTCCTTCGGGATGATCCACGCAAGTGCTCCCTCGACGGGCGTGATGTCGTCGTTCAAGTCGTGACCGTACAAGCACATGCCAGCTTCCAAACGCAGACTGTCGCGAGCACCGAGACCCGCGAAGCGGAGCTTGTCTGGGGTAGCGGTGTCGAGTAAATGCTGGGTGACTGCGACGGTCTGAGAGGGGTGGATGCTCAATTCGAAACCGTCCTCTCCTGTGTATCCGCCGCGAGAGGCGACGATTGGCAGAGACTCGCCAGACGGTAGGTTGAGAGTGATGTATTTCTGATTGCCGAAGTACCACTTGGACAAGTCGACCTTGCAGGCGCTTGAGAGAGACGACTGAAGGATTTCGGCAGCGAGAGGACCTTGCAAAGCCACGAGACCGTACGGCTGACCTTCCGATTGCAAGTTACGGAGGTGCACGACCGGGTTGACGGTGTTGTCCCAGTTCTCTATCGCAGAGGAGAGGAAGGCGTAGTCCTTGTCGCGGCAGCCGGCGTTGGTGACGAGGTAGAAAAGATGCTTAGGTCCTTCTTCGAGACGGGTGATGATGCAGTCGTCGACGATGCCGCCAGTCTTGGGGTGGAGGAGAGTGGAAAGCGATGACTGGCCGGGCTTCATTTCCTTGAGACCAGCTGGTGTGATGGATTCGAGGAAGGCTTCGGCGCCGGGACCATCGACGTGGTATTGCACCATGTGACCGACATCGAAGAGTGAGGCCTTCTCGCGAGTCCAAGCGTGGGATTCTCCTACCGAAAGGTCGGAATACTGGACAGGCATGGAGTATCCGCCGAATGGGACCATCTTCGCGCCATGTTGCATGTGGAGGTCGTAGAGTGCAGTGCGACCGGGGTTGGCTTCGGTGAAGAACTCGGGAGCTGGCTGAGCATTGGAGCTCTCAGCTCTTCGCTGCTGTCGGGAGATGAGGGAGCTTTTGAACAGTGGTGTAGCCTCATGGCGGAAGGCAGATCTTGCAGTAAAGGTCGATAGCGGTCTGACAGAAACGACGGCACGAGGACATGTTCTCAATGCACTCCGGAGTGAGATGGCTCGCGGCATCAATCTGCTGGCTGACATGTTGAGCTTCAGATAAGACGCCGAGTCTTGAGTCGATGCTGTTGGTGGAGAAGGGCGCCGTAGGAAGGAAAATCTTCCCAGGTCAGTGTGATATCTCTTTATTATTAGAGCATGATCCAGTCGTGGTATTTATTGTGAGTTTACAAGGGAGTCGGATATTGCGGAGGACCGATAGAACTACCTTACCGTAGAACTAGAGCTGTCGGTCGATTGGGACGAGGTCGGTCAATGGTCGGTCAATGGCCCCCCACACCTGGAAGCTTGTGCTTGGTCGTCATGGCCTGGCGTCTGTACAGAAGTCACAACTGCTGCTACACTTTCTTTTATACCATACAGGCAGTCAACATATCCTGCCTGCCACCCATCGACTCGACACACTCTTCTTCTGTCCACCGTCACGATGCCCTCACAGACCTTCTTCCTCGTCTCGCTGCCCAACTCGATCAATCCTTCCGGCAACCGCGATGAAGCTCTCACCACTCTACGCTCCGCCGTGAGCGCCGACGCAGCGACGACATATCCCTTTGCGATACCAGACTTCAAGGTTGGAACGCTCGATGCGCTGGTCCAGCAAGCAGATGAGTTGGCGAAGCTCGAGCAAGGCTGTAAGGGTGTGGCAGACAAAGTCGCCGACTCATTAAGAACACTGTTGGAGGGCGACGAGGAAAAGCTACAGGAGCAGAAGGTGGTCAATGACCGTATGTGTTGATACGGAAACGGGTCTAGTATTTTGAACAGCTGCTAAAGACATTCTCTTCTCACAGGACCGGTCGAGAACTACCTCCAATCCTTCCAATGGAACAAGGTCAAATACCGCGCCGACAAACCCATCGCCGAGCTGATCGACACACTCCAAAAGGAGATCGCGGCCGTGGACAACGATGTGAAAGCGAAATACACCCAATACAACAACTCGAAGACGGCGCTCGCCAGCATGCAACGTAGCCATACGGGCAACCTCTCGCAAAAATCTTTGGCCTCGGTCGTCAACCCAGCCACTCTCCTGCAGCCCGATGCATCGGAGTATCTCGTACAGCATATCATTGCGGTCCCCTCAAATCTCGTCAAGGACTTCCTCAAATCATACGAATCCCTCACGCCAATGGTCGTGCCTCGCAGCGCACAGTTGCTGGCCAAAGACGACGAATTCCAGTTGTACGCCGTGACAGTGTTCAAGAAGCATTCCCAGGAGTTTGTGCACAAGTGTCGCGAGCAGCGGTGGACGCCGCGGGAGATGAAGTTCACAGAGGGAGGGCGGGAAGCGGAGGAGAAGGAGTTGTCAAAGTTGGAAAAGGAGGAGAGGAGGCTGTGGGGCGAGGCGTTACGGTTGGGGAGGACGGGGTATAGCGATGCTGTGCAAGGCTGGATACACGTCCTCACGTTGAGGGTGTTCGTGGAGTCGGTGCTGCGGTATGGGTTGCCTTTGGATTACGTGTGCGGGCTGCTTAAGGTATGTGTCGAGTGTAGTTGGTTGACGAGATTCGGAGTTGGCGTGCTGACCAGTATTCTTAGACGGACACGAAACGTGCGAAGAAAGCCAAAGCCGGTCTGGATTCGAGGTTCGCCGAACTGGGAGGCAATGCCGTGAGCAAGGACAAGAAGGGACGGGTCAAGCAGGATGACAGCCAGTTGCAACAAGAGATGGCACAATCAGGTTTTGGTGGGGGGGACTCGGGATATGAGCCATATGTGTTCTACGAGTTTGAGCTGATATAGAGAACGGTATGCGTATAGAACTGAGGTGGACCTCAATTGCTATAGGAATGGCGCCCAGTGCTGACGAGAGCTCACACGTATCTCATACCACGAAAGGTACTGAGCTACAGAGGCACACTGACCAGTGGCAGTCTTGGAATCGAGAAGGCTCGTACAAATCCAGTTCCCTACCTTCATCCGGCACGAAATGCCGAAAGGGAGCTACTTCAGTACATCGATCGGACCCGCCGAGAAGGAGGGCCTCGTGAGCCGTGGCATTCTATAAGGCTGGAGATCTCTGCGTGATACCTACTGCACGGTACCACACGTGCCGAGAAGGCTTATCACTTGTCTTGCGATATGTGCAACCGCATCGCGTGAGCTTCGTGTTCCAAGTATGTGTCCTCGGACTCGCCGAAAGGATGCGATCTCGTGCCTTCGCATACCGTCATCCAGGACGATTCGTGCCAACCACGGCTTGCCTCTTTCTAGCCATACCGTGCACCACGTTGGAGACCATGCTTGGCTTGAGCATCGCATGATTGCAAGATGCAGATGCAGATGTCGAGGTGAAGACAAGCAGCCGCCCGTCAGGTTTCAACTTTCACCGACATCAGCCAGAACCACTCTAGTCTCTCGCGGGTGGCCTGACGAAACTAGGCTATTTTCAGACCAAGGGCGATCCTTCGCGACCAGCATACCCGCGCGCAATCATCATCCACTTTTCGTGTTTGTTGGTCTTTCTTTGACGGCTAATAATGAGACAACAACATGGCCGCTGCATGGGCCGGCGGTTGCCTGCTTCCTATTCATATCAGCATCACGACATCGACGCATGTCGCTTCTTTGATGCGCGCTTGCCGCCGAGACACGCGCAAACCGGATGGTGACATGTCCAGTGGGATGATGATGGTTCATGCTCAAGATGGACCGGCGGCAGGCGTGCAGCAATCAGCAGCCATCGCGCCGACAAGGGATGCGACCACCAGGACTCCCCACGCTTGCTTGACCACACTACTGTACTGCACTGCACTGCACTGCACAGGTACAGTAGTGTTGTCTTTGTATGCGCCCGCGAACTGCCGCTTCAGCTGCTGCACACCATTGTCAATCCTCTTCGGAGAGACACTGTTCTGCATTAGGCGAGCTGAACTCTTCATTCTTCATTTCCATTCTTCATCGTCCTTCCTGTTTCTTCCTCTCTCAGAGCTTCGTCTAAGAAAGATTACCACAAGCAGCGCTGTCCACTGATCTCCGGGAGTGTCTCCACTACTCTACTGCACTTTCCGATTGTGACTCCATCCTACACCGGTCTGCCAACGTCTGACACATTTCCGTGCTGGTCGGCTAAAGGTGCCGGACATTTGCCTGTCTTTCGGAGCTGAACAAATCCTTCCTTCTCAATTTCCTTTCCCACATTACACCTCTCGAAGTCCATACAATGGCCGCATACTATCCTGACGACTACGACTACTACGGGCGTCCATCACCTCGACGACCCTCGCCGCATCCAATGCGCAGCGACTACCGCACTTCCGCCTTCCTCGATCCAGGTGCCGCGGGCTCAGGACTCTACCGTAGCCGCTCTCACGGCCACGGTCCGGCACCAACAATCAATGTCTACAATCGCATGGTGCAGGAAAACGACAACCGCACCCCATCGCCAGCTCCTCCTATGGTGGCATACCCACCTGTCATATACCCTCCTTACCCCATGGAACACCGCGCCTCTCCTCGTGGATCTCCCGAGAGTCGCGGACGCCGGCGAAGCAGTAGGCTAGGCGAGAAACTGGGCAATGAAATCATTGAAGATCTCGCTGGTTTGGCTTTGGATGCCCGGCTAGGATCACGATCTCGCGGACGTTCCGATGTGGCTTGGGGCGATCGCCCGCCAGGGCTTGCAGATTGGCAGTTGGCACAGCGTGAAGCCGAGCTGAGGGAGAAGTCACGAGAGCGGGCGTGGAAAGTGGAACAGGAACGGATCAAGACCAAGTTGAAGCTTGAACAGATGCTGGCCGAAGCTCAGCGTGAGAAGGATGAGGATGCTGCCAAGATACGGGAGCAGCGAATCCTGGAGGACTACGAGCGCAAACAGCGTGAAGCGAAAGCAAAGGAGAAGGCGGAGGAGCAGCGCATGAAGGATAAGATTGAAAAGGACAAGCGCGAGGAACAGGAGCGACGCGATCGGGAGTACCTCGAGTACAAGCAGCGAGAGAGGGACGCCAAGGAGGAGGAGGAGCGGAAGTACAACGAGTTTCTCCGCCTGCAAAAGGAGAAGAAAGAGAAGAAAGAACGGGAAGAGCGAGAAGAAGAAGAGAAGTTCCAGTCGGAAATGCGAAAACGCCTCGCCAACATGGGCTACACGCAACAAACCATCGACATCCTCGTGGACGAAGAAAAAGCCAAACATTTCAAGAAGCAAGTCGAGTCGAAGAACACCAACACCACCACCACCAGCATGATGGTGACCGACGACCCCTTCCGTCCTCCCCGCGCCCCCGTCTACCCCAAGATCCACCGCGAGTATCTCTCCGTCGAGACGCTGAAATACTACCAAATCCCCTGGGAATACGACCGCGTAAGAATCCGCCGCCCCGCACCACCACCATCACCGCTTCCCAAGCGCATATATGTGATCCGCCGAAGTTGAGCTGACTTTCTACACAGTCGAATCCCGAGTACATAATTATTCTGAGGGACATGGATAAACATGGGACGGACATGTTGTTTGAGCATACGTCGAGGTTGAGGAGTGGGAAGTTGTTGATCAAGGCGGCGGCGGACGAGAAGAAGCCGGAGTTTGCGTGGTATCGGAAACGGTCGAGGAGTCGGTCGGGAGCGCCGAAGCAGGTGGGGATTTTGAGGTTGGCTTGATGTTCAGGTTTCGATGTTTTGAATTGGTGATGGGTCGTGCTTGGATTGTTTGGGGAGGGATATCAGCTGGGATGGTCATCTGACCTTGGTGTACATGGACGGAGCATTCTACTTCAGAGCTAAGCGAGAACGATGCTTTGCGGCATGGTACGAACAGTTTTGACGTAGCGGAGTACGCTCCCTATCAGCGATGAGTAGATCAGTAGCACACGACAGCTCGCGGTGGGCTTCCTGGCACAACACCCATACAGCTGAGAGCCGCTGTCATGGCAAGATATGGTACATCGTTCTTGAGTTCTACATCTTAGCCGGAGCAACGAGCTTGATACTCTTCGCCAACTCCTTGGCCTTTCTGTCCGCCATCTCCGAGGCCATCTCATCAGTCACACCCGATACCTTCCTCTTCCTCGCAACCTTGCGTTCCATCCTCTTTGCCCGTTTCTGGTTGAGTTCTCTGCGCATCTTCATGAGCCTAGCATCGACTCGCAGCCTGGTCTCCGCTGTATACTTTTGCCTCGCAAGCCTGATGAGTTGTTCGCGATCGGATTCGGAAAGCTGGACAGCGTCAGGCTCAGACTGCTGTTTGTATAGCATCGTCGTGTACTGTGCCACCTTGAGCGGCACGCTGCGAGTGAGTTCCGCCGCGATCTTCTCCGTGATCGGCTTCTGCCAGTGCTTGGCGCTTGGACGGGTGCGTCTCCATCCACTCGGCGTGAGCATGACGTGCTTTCCCGGAGCGACGCGGAATTTGATCACCGGCAAGTCTGCAGGTTGCTCGACGGTGAAAGCGCCATCCATGGCGACTGGTTCGGTTTCCTCGAGGAGCTGTTCCGTGCTGTTCTCAGCTGTTGCGAGGTCTTGGAAGGCTTCCTCGATGACCTCGTTTTGCTCGGTGTCCTGCGAAAGACCCAATGCCTTTCTCTCGTGTCGAAACCTCCTCTGGATCGCGGGCGTTTGCATGATGGCCCATCTCAGCCACCAGCCCGACTCTCCCAACTCCTTGATCCTTCCCTCCTTCTCCCCCAGCAGGTACTCGTCCAACCCACCCAGCTTATCAATCGTCCTCAGCACTCGCGAGCTGACACGCACTTGCACCACCCGATTCAGCGACTTGCTGAAGAGTTTCCTCGTGAAGATGTTGGGATGCCATGTCCGTCGTGACTTCGTCTTGAATTTCTCTCCGACATTGTTTCCGAATTGAATCCGTTGGCCGCCGTAGAGACCGAGTCGTGATTGCTTGTACCATCGTGTAGGTCCGTATGGGTATGGAGGCAGGACTTCTGCTAATGCTTCCGGGTCGTTCTTCTCCCACTGTAGGCTGACAGCGCGAGGTGTCGATGTGGAGAATGCGCGCTGGCATTGACAGATTGCAGGCGACCGCCGGAAGAGTGCGGCCATGATGTGTGTGGTGCCGTGCGGTGCAAGGCGATGGACGTGGATGTCATGGTTCCGATTCGAGATGTCGACTTTCTCGAAGGAGATCCTCTCCGCAGCGCCAAGCCGAACCTCGATCTATGGGATGGGCTCTTGATGGAGACCTCACCTTCTCATCTCACTTTCAATCTGAGCCACATCTCGGTATTGAAGATGGTTTCGATACTTAAACGCATGCGCAAACTGCAAACACGACTACTTGCGATTCGACTGGGTTCTGGAGCGATCGTACTTCCGAAAGATGTCAAGCGAATACATCTGAGCTTCGCGCCGAAAATCAATGGAGGACACATGGGTGCACGGTAGGACAATTGAATGGAGTTTGTGGAGCGGTCAGACCTGACGATTTGTTACAGAAAATTTTGGCGGCACGAACTCGTTCGAATGAAATACCACAACCCTTCAGTACCCATGACCGTCGAGCGAACAGAATTACAGGATGGACCGGCAGTGATGTCAGTACACTTTGCTGCAAAGGACGGCGAAACGAGCGATCGAGTCGAGTCGATCAGCATGAAGAGCTACACAAATTCCGAGATCCTGGATGCCCTGATGAACCTGACGAAAGCATCTCCCGTCGAACCGACTGCGGAGGACCGAGAGACAATGGCGAAGTTACAGGAGCAAGCGGTTGCAAGTGAAAGGGATAGTCAACGAGCGCTGGAGCTGCGGGCGAAGCAAAAGCGAGAGCAACAGATCTTGGAGCAGGCAAGAGGTGATGTGGCATCACAAGCAGCATAACGAAACGGGTAGCAGGTTTGCAAAAAGCTCGGATGTACAGAGGATCAGTGGAAAGGTCAATTGTGATTCAACGGCGTGGCGTATGGAGAATATCATGGATACTGGAAAGGAAGGACATCTCGCTGTACAACAGTTGAACATTGCATGGCTGTATCTCAAGCTACTGTCGCTACACCTTCTCCGTTCCACCACGCAATGCAGCCGAGCACGAAGACGATGACCATCACATCACTGAAGATTGTCTTCGCGATGCCGATGTATCTGCCCACAATGCGGATGTAGTTGGCGTAAGGCTCAGGAACGAACCCGCTGTTGGCGACCATCGCTAAGGGTCCTCCACCTTGCAGCTGACCTTTCTCCATAAAGTAGCGTGTGCTCTGTAGCACCAATTCGGCCGATGTGAAGATGATGAAGAGTCGTGGTCCAAGCCCGCTGCCCGCTCCGTCCGCGCCGAGTGTCTGGTATCGTGAAGTTTGGGTGCCGTTGAAGGTCGACGTGAGGCAGATGTAGAAGGCCAGGATGAACGCGAAGATGGCGTGAACTATGCGCCAGAGATACACGGATCCAGGTGGTGCTGATTGTGCCGCTCCCTGCTGTCCTCCGCCCATGGCTCCTCCCATGAGGGATTGAAGCATTGGAGGCATATCCTGTGATCCTGCGTTTGGGTTGCTAGGATCCCCCTGGCCTCCCATCGCGCCCATCATTTGTTGCATCATCTTCGTGAACGGGTCGTCATTTGAACCGTCGCTGGATCCACCTTGCGCTTTTCGCTCTTGCTCCATCTGCATCATGGCTGCCGCGAGCGGATCTTTCGCGCCTTGTGCCCCTCTGGCCGGGGTAGAGAAGTGTGAGCTGATGTCGACTTCCTACAGAGTTGCGTTAGCTGGGTGTTGCTCAAATTTGTAAGGCTTGTGCGAGGAGGCCATCGTACGTCAGGATCGTCTGCCACGGATGCGACTCGGGGAACAGCTGTTGATCGGTCAATTCGTGCTCCTGATTTGAGAAATCCAGTATTCGATAACGTACGCCCTCCAAGAACCTCATCAGGAGGTGCAACACCTCCGTTTAGCGCCTTGATCTTTGCCAGCCGATCCTCGCCTTGTTCCGTCATCTTTTTTTGTCGCTTCTCACGGCGCAGGCGTGCTTGCCGTTGGTTCGGGGTCTCGTCTGCTGGGCCATCTGAGCCAGTGGCTACTGTGGCACTGTCGGCCATCGTCGTAAGGGTTGATGAGGACGGATTGCTGATGTGAGTAAAGGTCAAGTGCAGACGAAGTTCAAGAAACTGGCAAGTTGGATCGCGGGACAGCTTTGCATGTGACGTCGCCGGCCAAGAAGTCGCATTGTATGCTCACACGTATACTCACATCACACCACCATCACGCTTCTACTTCCTTCCATCGAATGCCGTCAACAACGCGATGAGCTCTTGATCCCTTCAACGTGCTCGGATGATAATGCAGAATTATGCGATCGTGAAGCAGAACTCAGTTCAACGGTAATCAGATCCCCTAGTCGCAGAGGGATGCATTCGGTGCTGCGTACGAGAGTAACGACACGACTTCACGTGGGATGAAGCGAACAGCGAAGAAGATCGCAGCATTAGCGTGTCGATCGTCCGCAGACTGCTATCAAGCGATGGACAAGCGCATGTGCGATAGTTCGTACAATACGCGAATCCAAAATTGCATGGCAACCTGATTGTTCAATCGTATACCACGAAGAACGACTCGACGGTATGATTTTGTGCCAACATCGTCGTTCGTCCGATTTGGATGGATCCTCCACGTTCCTCTGAACTTGAGTGCATGTCTCTTCAAGTTGCGAAGGGCGACGTTGTTCTCAAACCTTTTTCAGATCCAATCAGCAATAGCTTGACGGCATCGAGAGATTCACGATCTGCTCTGGCAGGATGTACCATGATATCGCCATGGCATGTGCACCTGTCCCTGCAAGAAGCTACGTGCGGGCTGACGCCACAAGGAATGATTCCCTTGACTGACAACAACCCAGTCTTAACGCCTCATGAACAGGGCGAAGTGTCTCGTGCCGGACAAAAAAACGATAAGACGATTGCAATGCTGCTCGCCTTCTTTATCTACGTGGTTCATGGATTCCCCATGAACCGCCGGGCTGTCAGGACTGAGGAACACAGACGATCCATCCCATTCGAGGAATGCAGCAACGTTGCATGACAAGAAACGAGGTGGAAGGCAGCAACCTCTCAAACTGGACACTACGTCGCTATTGTCGACTGCGATCACTACGGAGAAGACATGATGAGCCCAGGGTCCCTCGCGCTGCTGTATGCTGCAACTGTAGTCGCGGCTTTGATGTACGATGTACCATCCTTACCCCCTGCTGCAAGCGGACGCGTGAGCAATGCGCCAGTTGGAGTATCGTGAGACGGTCATCTGGTTCATGCAACAACGAATGATAGCTGACAAGCGTAACAGTTTCGAATTCTTTGCGTTCCCGGGATATTTCACCTCCGTCAGAGCCACAAACCAATGTCTCAAGAACTTGAGAGACGTCGGCGGAGATGTGTTCCCCCGAATACGCATCGGTGGCACGACGCAGTACGAAGACATCCCAGAAACCTCCGCACATTACGAGCCGCACTGAACCACGTAGGGACCGCGCGACGTACGACCCCGATCTGTCTAGCGAGGTCAAGTACAGAGTTGCATCTTCAGGGGGCGCTCCAGCATCTCTAACCTATGGGCCTTCTTTCTTCGCCCTGGCTGGAACGTATGGTGGCCAGGTGACTGTCGGTAAGCAGATCATGAACAATTCCACCCGATTAATGTACCGACTGTGCATGAAGGGCTGAACCGTCAACTCAACAATCTCGACAACACCATCGCGGCTGCTCGTGCAGCGCAAGAGAAGATGAGCAATCTCGAAGCGATTGAGCTCGGAAATGAGCCAGCATGTATGTCCACCCCGTCCCACTGACGTGCAGTATCGGGAACTAAAAGTTTGTTTTGAGACTACCGTTCCAATAGTCCAATTGCGCAACGCCGTACCTGGACAGCGCAGCGAGACTATGCTTCGCAAATATCGTGGCAGGTATCCGTTGGACAGAAACTCAGAAAGTCGAGCATTATCCAGGCTGGGGTGTTTTTGGAAGCCAACAGGTTCAGCAACAAAGGCCTTGCCGCAGTCGAGACTAGCGCTGCTCTTGAATATGTGAAGACATTCAACTCTCACCACTATCCTCAATCGGGCTCGAGGCCAAGTCTGACGTCGCTCATGAACCATGCAAAGATCGTTGCTGAGGTCGCTGCATTTCAAGGGGAAGTCGCAGCCGCGAAGAGTAAGGGCAAATCCCACGTCTTTGGAGAGACGAACTCTGGTAAGACATTCGGACCGCCTTGTGTCAACTCGACCATTCGTGTTAATGTCGTGAGTTAGTAACTGAGGGCGGAGGAGGTATCAGTGCAGCCTTTGGAGCTGGCCTTTGGATTGTCGACTACGTGATGCAAGCCGTTCTTCAGGGATCTGAGGTGAAGTCATCAATCACCGCCTCCGAGCACTCCATTATTAACCTTCTTTTGACGCAGGCTCTCTTCTTCCATCAAGGTACCATCGGCAATTGTACGTCGGGTAGATCTCCATCACCTCGGATCTCAGCAGCTAATATCTCGAAGGTGCCTACTGCTGGTGGGGAGATGTCAGTATTGGTGCACCTTACTACGGTGCATACTTCGCCACTCAGGCTCTCGCGAACGTCGCATACATCGCTCAGCTGGACGCGGGAACTTCTCGATATGCAGCATACGCTTTATATGACAGCAGCAAAGCCCTGACCAAGGTCCTTTTATACAACTCGGACTATCACGCGTCCGGGACTAGACCCGCTCAGGAGTTCACACTGAAAGGCTTGAGCGGATCGACTGCCTCCGCGGTCAGGCTCACCGCGAACTCCGCAACCTCAAGACAGGACCGGGGTAACTTCCCGACAGTCGGCGGGCAAAGCTTCTTAGATGGTTCCTGTACGCTGCATGGGACTCCAGTGAAAGAGAAGGCACGCGTAGTACGTGGCCAGGCGACCTTTAAGGTCGCCGCGTCCGAAGCGCTGTTGATCTATGTATCTTGAGCGTGGTGCTCTCGATTGGGTGAGGCTTTGGGCAGAATGGGGATAGGGTGAAGTCTCACAGCCTCATAGCAGAGCTCGATCGTTCAAGTCCGATTTCTGGTCAGTCGAACTGCATCTCGTTGTTATTGGAAGTGGGTACTTTTATGTATAGATATTACAGTCCGGCTGCAGTACTTCACAATATGGCGCGAACGACGTCGTTTCTTCAACAAGGCAGACTACTAGTTCCTAACGAACACATGTGTCATTTCCCTGAAGCCACGGTGCCCGAAGTGTTGACTACCTCTGGTGATAAGAAACGCATCACTGATCCGATGTAAGCTTGGCAGGCAATCAATCATCGTGCCTTCCTCTCCCATGATCACGGCCTTTCGGCCATGCATATCGGGGAAGTCCACAATCTTCCTCTTGCATTCACGCCATCTGCATCAACGATCCACAATGAGTCACGCCAGCAGTAGCAAATCGACGGTGAAGAAGTCAGGCGACAAGAGACCGCCTTTGACGCACTTTCTGTGCGTACCTCTGGTGACTTCCGCGTCACAGTCACAACTCCAGCGCTCTCTCATGGCCTTCCGGGATGAAGTCTCTTCAACGTCGCTGGTCGAGTCCAGTACATTGACCAGTGGTGCTCTTAAAAACTCCGGGCAGACTACCGACCCAGCAATCCCAGACAAGGCGATCCGACCGATTGGCACACTCCACTGCACACTGGGTGTCATGAGCCTCGATCGGGAGCAGCTCGCCGAAGCCATTCAGCTACTTCAATCGCCCGGAGTGATGAAGCAGTTCGAGAATCCAGCCACGGAAGGAGGCCTCGGTTCCTCGCCCCTCTGGATCGATCTCAAAGGTCTCGTCTCGATGCATGCTCCTCAAAGCACCTCAATACTGTACGCGGAGCCCCTCGACTTCTCACAACGACTGTACCCCTTTTGTGTTAATTTACAGAGTCTATTCAAAACCAAGCGCTTCCTCGTCTCGGATGACAGACCGCTGAAGCTGCATGCCACGATTGTCAACACGATATATGCCAAAGGTAACCGCAAACCGCTCAGACAGAAGCTCGACTCGACGGTTCCTGGTAGTGCCGCTGGCAAGCTCGAAGACCGGTCTCGAGGATATGGTCCGAACGCAAAGGCGCCTATCAAGTTGGATGCACGGGCTCTGATTGAGAAGTATGAAGACTTCGTGTGGGCGGAGAGCTTTGTGCTTGACAGGATTGCTATTTGTGAAATGGGAGCGAAGAAGGTGCTTGACGCTCATGGCGACGTTGTGGAGGAGAAGTACACGGAGGTTGCTCACGTTGACTTGCCAACTTGAATAATCCCTTTGGCTACTTGCGAAGGCGAGAATCATACTGGACTGTTACGCTGGCTGTGGGAATCAACCGCAAGGCCGAGATCGACTCAATGCAGACCCGGCGTGTGCGGAGAGGACGACATTGATGCCAGACGCTCTAGGCGCTGGGTATTGAGGTTGAGTATGTGAAGCCAAGTGGGAGTTGTCGTGTCAAGAGTTTCTCACTGTATCGAGTGCAAGTCAGCATACATGTCGATTTGCAATTGGATCCTTCAACGACACTGAGAATGTGGATCGTTGCTGGTCGTAACATTTTGTTTTCAGAATGCAATTCCGCATTTGTGCCCTGGTATTCTACTTTTAGCGAACCTCCGAGGGCACGGCGCTGCTTCTTCCATCTCAGGAACGAACCACTGCAGCCGCAGTCCTCGTCCATCCCTGTCAACAAATGCAGCACCCAGCCTTGCCAAAACGCCGAACAGTCGAAGCAGAAGTTTGTCTGTGATACTTCTACTTCCTGATAGCACGCTGGTAGAAGGCAAGCTCCTCGCCTTCCAGGATGTATCCATCGACACGACCGCTCTGGCCGGGACGGCTGGCAACAACGGCGTAGAGACGACCGGCCTCGAACTGGCGCTCAAGTGCGGACTCGACCTTGCCCTGTGCGGCGTGGCGCTCCTTCTGCTTGCTCTCGACAGACTTGCTCTTCTTCGTCTCCTCCTCGGTCTTCTGTTGGCGTCTGCGGCCAAGGGCGGCGCCGTAGTGGGCCTCGTACCACTGTCGGAATGGGGCAGCATCGACCTGGACGACGGCGGACTTGGTGAGGGTGTTGGTGCGGACCAACTCGTTGTTCGAAGGGTGGAAAGCGACGGCGATGACACGGACTTTGCGGGCGATGCCCTCGCTGCCCCAGGAGAAGTTGCCGGAATCGAGACGGAGTGCGCGGAACTTGCGGTTGCCACCACGAGTGCGGACGAGATGGACTCGCTTGGCTCCGATACGGGTGTTGGCCGGTTGGCGACCCTTCTCGAAAGCTCTGTCTTTACATCAATATGATGTGCCAACGGGAGACGATCGGTTTATGCATACCTCTTCTTGCGGTAGTATGCGCGCTTAGCACCAGAGGCGCTGCGCTTGTGACGGGAGTCGCGAGAGATACTGTGAGAAGGTCAGCGACTGACTGTGGTATTGATCGTGGACGAGTTGGTTCGGTCTGTACCCCATGATTGCGGTTGGCGAAGAGTGCTGTGGAAAGATCTGTTAGTATTGCGCGGCGCTGCAAGGATACCAGCCAGAGATTGGACCAGCAGAGAATCTGTCTGTATATCCAGGCGTGGATGGGTTTGACGTACAAATTGGCTGTCGCTTCACCGGGGCAATGTGTTGTGCTGCTTCGAGCGTTGTCGTCGTTCAGATTCAAAGTCGACGCCGAATTCGACTGGTGGAGGAGCCAAGACATTTCGATTGGAAAGAGCCAAACCGGCCCGCTCCGGGATCTCGGCTGATCACGTGCTTTACGAAACAGGGAACTGGTGCACTGGTGCTCGCGTGCCATCTCTCCAATTCACTACAAATATTTGGTTGGATACCGTGATCAGGCACATGGATGGACGAGATGAAGGTTTCAATTGCAGTGGTGCTTTGCTTGCTCTGAATTGCTCAAACGCTCACGACGCCAGCAACGCGTCCCCGCCTTGATGAATACCATGCGGCCCATGTACCTCTTGTCTACCACTGCTTCAGAGCCGTGACCTCTTCCAGCCCGCAATCCGGTCGTCGGTCATAGTCGTTTCAACGCAGTCTTCAATGTAGTTCTTGAATCCAGCTTGCGATCCGCTGGCAAGCCCATCCTTGATCATTGCATCACACTGTGTGCTCAAAAACCAAGCTGCCGAACCAAAACTCCATTGATCACCATTCACAAGTTCCAACACAGCAGCCGGTCCTTCCCCTTTCGCCTTCTCGACGTCCGCAGCAGAAATACCGCAGTTCGTACAAGCAGTCGACAGATATTCCGCGTACTTCTGATTGAACTCCGCACTCTGCATGTTCCTCGTTCCTTGGCCCGGTCTTCCTGGTGCTGGGAGGTGATTCTTGTTGTACTTGAAGTCACTGCTCTCGAACAGCATGATGGCGACCAGTGCCGCTTGCGCGCCAAAGCTTAAAATGCCGAGGTTGGTGAAGCTGATGGCGATGGCGGGTGCTGCGGTGCTGGCCGTGCGGCACTCGTCCGCGTAGGCTGCTTCTGTGCATTATGCAGAGCCTGGCGCGATTTTGACCAGGTCTGCTGCGGTAATGGCGTTGCTGTATTGCTGTGGTGGCATGGCGTGAACCAGAGCCGCCAAGCCGAGTATTGCTATCGTGTTGAAAGCGAACATGATGCTGTGGTCGCAGATTCGTCGTTGATGATGTTGTCGATGGTGCAGCAACGATGCGAAGGGAAGACAAACCTGAACCAGCTAGCAGTTTGTTTGTCAGGTCTCCAAGAGTGGGTGTAAAGGTGCACGACAGTAATCTTGAGAAATCACCGCCTCGTACAGAAATACAAGATAAAGAGAGTACAGTACCTGAGAGATGCAGGAACCGGGGATTTGTCGACGAACTAAAGTCAGCTGCCATGATTAGTCCTTGAAACACCTTGTCGGAGACAACATGATGCGCTGGCGGTCCTTCAAGCTCATACGCGGATTTGGAATCTCTCCTGAACCACATCGAAAGGGTTCGCCGAAAACCGTAGTAGAACATGTCCGGTAGGTGTCGTTGGAGAAGGAGATGAGATTGAAAGGAAGCCGAGACAGCCGCAGAGGGTTCAGGCTCAGCCAATGAACGAAGAGGACGTGAAACGCTCACATCTCTAGTGATGCATCCCACGCTGTCCAGCCCGGTATGTCAAGATCGATAGGTATGGATCAGGTGCAGCGTAGTGCCAGACGCCATCCTCGAAGTTCTGCTCGAGCGCGATGCGTCCCAGAACCACAACACCACGAAGATTGAGTGCGACTACAGTATTAGCTCACTGCGTCCTCCAGCGCCCTACTCGCTTCACAGCCTCCCAACATCACCGCCTCAGCGGTCGAACAGGGCGCAAGCACTGTGAGTACATGGATGTTGTGTGTCGGACAAGCGGCGCGGCATTATTGTTGTATATCGCGAGACCCTTCAGTGCCAGGTACAGGAAGCCATGTGCATCAAGATCCAGAACGGACGAACTCCTACTGCCAACTATCAGTCCTCGATGACACGTGGTGAATAGAAGACCTCTTCACTGCGATATGTGTCCTCTGAGGCGATGAGTAATGCTCTTCACCGGAATTGTATCGAATGCGCCGCGTGGTGTGTGTGTGATGAGTGCTTCTCGAGACGCGAAGGATTCTTGACCGGTCACGATGCTGTGCCACAACCCGGCGGCAGCCAATCGATAAGCCCGCTATCGCCCTTCGGTCCAGACCTCGAGGCACTGCCTCGATCCAGTCATGCCACCGCCATGCTCTTCTCTGTGCAATCTGAGAGAGATCAATGCGTCAAGGAACGCATTTCCCGGTCGAGTAGAACGGTCATGCTCACATGTCATACAAAAGCGATGTTCTTGTAGGATTGAGAGGTGGAAGAAGCAGAACGAGATGCTTGTAGATCGCCGCTGCTTATTAAACATCCTTCCCACGCTAGATCCGATTTGGGCCATGGAATAGGCAGCAGCCACTAACGACGTCTCCTGCCTTGCGAGACGCTGGCGAACAAAACCAAAGACGATCGCGTCGCTCTGTTTCCTCTCCACTCCGCCAGATTGTGTTCCTCAGGTTGCGTTCACTGCTGTCGCCATTGGATGTCGAGTCCCGAATTCAAGTGAGCCCTCGTCGCCGCAGCCGCAGTCACTCCACAATCCTCGTTTCCCGACAACCCAACACCGTCTGGTTGTCCACGCCTCGACCGCAGCATCAATCCGGTGATTACACGAGTCCGACTTGTTTACCACGGCTCCCTCTTTACCTACACTACAACACCAAGATCGAGATCAAGAGCTGTGCACAAGAGTTCCAATCAATTGGATGCGGGAAGCATAAAGACGCATCGATTCATCTATTGGGTTGATCGATCCGTGAGTCACATATCCAAGCTGCATGCAAGCAGTGACCGCTCTAACTCATCGCAGCTTACCGCACGCTCGACTCCATTCCCAGGCTATACATCGCCTCACCTCCCGCCCATCATGTCGTTGGCCGCCACCAATCCCCGTCGTCGCGCCGCCCGTCCCTCGAACGATACAACTCCGACCCCATCCCTGGTCGACTCCTTCCAGAACATGTCCATCCGCAAGGGTGATACCTTTCATCCTCAGACCAACACCAGCCAGAGTAGCTTTTGGGATCCGCTGGAGTCAAGGGCGCGGATACCATCTCTGCCATCTCGATCTGCTACATCTCCGCAATCATTGGAAGACCTTCTCGTCGGGTCTGGCGAGCGAGCGTCGTGTCGCTGAGCTCTTCGAAAAGGTTGATCGTGCCATCGCCGCCAATTCGAGGATAGCCCTGGGCAATGTGTTGAGCGAGCCCGAGGTGCTACCCCTGCCAACCTTCGCTGTTGGTGGCGACGAAGAATCAGAGAGGCCTCTCGCTCGTCATCACAGCCACACGTCCGACAGTGGACTAGGCTCGTCTGTCGCCGACTCCGTGGACTCCATCTCTTCCGGCAAGGGATCTACCGAATCTGCCCGCACCGGTCAGTGCTCCCGCCTTCCTACTCCTCAGGCATTCGCTAACATATATCTAGTCACTGCTGCTGGTCAATCTCCCGCCTCTCGCTCTCTTTCAGAGATCTCTGACGCCTGCGAAGAAGAGCGTGGCCTCAGCAAGTACGCCGCTGAACAAATCCACAAATACATCATCAAGCCGATACTGCGCGAGGATTCGCTCAAAGAGTTTCATGAGTTGATCAAGACTGTCCCGGAACGCATTGGCGACAAGGAGATTAAGAATCTCCGGGATCTCGAAAAGACTCTCATCTTCCTGGCCCCGGTAAGTTCTCGCATCCGTCATTCGTCGGATGACGCATTTACTCATGGGTGTTCTGGCGTTCAGGACTATTCGCGTTCTCCTTCGAAATACCTCCGCTTTTGTGAACGAACGATCCGTGTCCTCCACACCACTGTTACGACCCTACACGAGTCCGACCAGCGAGCGCCGACCGACCGACCGTACACACAGGGCTACTTTTTTGATTTGGTTGAGCAGGTTCGTCCGGCACGTTTAACGCCATTTTGGGCGGCAAGTATTGACATGGCACTTCAGATCCGCAGATACGCAGCCATCCTGGCGATTACTCGGGAAAAGCAAGCAAAGGGCGAGAAGATTGACGCGATGGATATCACCGAGTACGTATGCCCAGTTCCCTCATCCACCCAAGGCATGCTCCATCACTCCTCGAACACCGGTGGCCACATGGATAGCTCGGAGGCCTCCAAACCGGAGGCCGATAGATCGAACAACAGTTGCGCTTGTCTATATTGTCGGTCATCCGAGTCAGGCAACAGCGCGACAATACGAAGCATTCGGCGTCGCTCTATTGACACGTTCCGGCATCGAGCAGCCGTACTTGACCAGACCTCGTTGTCCACGAACTACCTTGAAGATATCCAACAACGATCTAACATGACTCCACTGACGCCACCATCAACTGTCATGCCCGCGTCCGTTCTTCTGGAGCTGGAGACCATGCCATGGGAAGATCATTTGTCGATTCAGAACCACGCAGCTAACGTCAACGCTAGTAAAGAGCAAGTCTCCCTGCACGGCGGACCCGCTCACAACGGAAAGCCAGCTGAGCTTGTCCGCACCACCGTCGACGGCAAGAAGGTGTCCTTGGCCTCTGGCGAGGTGCTTTCGGAGACCGAAGTCGCAGCTGCCTCCATGAAGCGACCAGCAGTCACCGCGGAGGACGATGAAGAAGCGGCAACGCGTTCCATGGCGCGCCGTAAGAAGAACGCAAAGCCCGAGATTCATACCTGCGAGCTGTGCGACAAAGAGTTCAAGCGCCCATGCGATCTCACCAAGCACGTCAAGACGCATGAGCGGCCATGGAAGTGTTCTGCTGAGGACTGCAAGTACCACGAGTATGGCTGGCCGACGGAGAAAGAGCGTGACCGGCACGTCAACGACAAGCACTCCTCCACACCTTCTCTCTACCACTGCTTATTCAAGCCGTGCCCATACACCTCCAAGCGCGAGTCGAACTGCAAGCAACACATGGAAAAGGCGCACAACTGGGTCTACGTCCGCTCGAAGAACAATGGAAAGGCCCGATCTTCCATCACTCGACTACCACAAGGCTCTGTCCCTCCCTCTCCGGCTTCTGTTGTCCTGACGCCGCTTGCGCCATCGCCTTCGGCCCAATCGTGGTCAAACTCCTCGCGACACAGCTCGATGGCACCACCAGGCAGCATGGATGGAAGTACTTACGGTACTCCGGCCTTTGGCAATCCCTTCTTCATGCAGCCATCGCCAGACTTCCAGCAGCACTTCAACTACAACTCAAAAGCATTCGACTTCAATGATTTGGGGAACTTCCCTGACATTCCCATCACTCCAGCGATGAGCGAAGAGAGCCACCCGTCGACGACCTTCTCTTCGGGCTCCGGCTTGATGTTCACCGGCAGCGCTTTCGACGATGCATCACCCAAGGACCTTGCGTTCGACGCTTTTGGCGACTATAGCTTTGACATGCCAGACACCACTCATCACCAATACACAGCAAGCTCTGTCGAAGCTGGGCCAAGCAACACTGTCGCCGCGATGCATATTTCTCCAGGCGCACAAATGCAGCAGACATTTACTGCAGATCCCATGAGCGTCGACGGCATCAGCCATTCTGATGATTTCTCGTCTGGTCCAAGCGGAGATTTCACTCTCTATGGAGGAATGAACGCAAATGGTGCGTCAGGAGACATGTTCCAGCCGCTCGATGAGCAGTCGTCCTGGGGGAACGTTAACAGCCTTGGATCAAACTTTGGAGCTCACCTTGACTCTGCCAATCCATCAGCACTTCAAAGCGCTGACAGCATGCTCAACGACTTGTTCCCTGGCATGGCCGATACGAAGCCGAATTCGTCGTTTTACAACTGTTAGGTTCGATTGACTGCATTTAGCGCGTCAGCCAAGACTGCGTTCCCACGGCGCGAACAAAAGCGTACCACTTCAACACCACACTCTCAACCGGCTTGACTGCAGATTGGAAAGCTCTTACGAAACGAAGAACTGGATATGGATGACATAATTACGACAATACGGAGGACACGGATAAAAGAGTGGAGGTCATTGCGCTCCTTGCAAGTGACAAAAGGTCTAATCTCACGGACATGGCGGCCAAAAGGGGCTTCGGATGAATTTCGACTCGACTATTTATCTTATGAAAGATCGTTGCGAGCGCCTGACATGTTACTAGTATATAGCAGCATAATTACTGTGACTGCTTTGAGGTCTGACGCTTTCTTAAATTTGTGCATGCGATTCTCAGCGGAGAGCGGATGGCTTAATTTGTCGCCGTCTCGTTGGCTGGACATACACAGATTGACAGGTACGCCTTGGTACATGGTCGGGCAGCAGAATTGCTACCACGTTTTGATGATGATACTCCCCTTGGTAGTCACTACATCTTTGTAGACTCATTCGATACTCTCGACGCGACCATGTCTGCAGAACATGGCGCCCTTGGATCCTCATCTGAAAGCAGAACAGCTACCATACTTCGCACTCGAGGAGGCCAGAACCTCGAAATGCGGTCGGCATATTCTCTCGTCGTCCCGTCGTCTCAGAATGTCTTTCCTCCGTCTCGTCGCCATCCCTTCTCTTCTTTCCTCACCTTGCGAGAAGACGCTCAAACTGACATTTGATTCCCACGATGTCACCCTTCGACAGCAACCACGCAGAGAGCAGCACCACAGCCGCCGCAAGCCGCCGCCCTGTCATGATAACACTCTCCATGTGCGACAGAACCACCAGGCGCTTCGAAAGCCTGCCATGCGACCAACTTCCGCCGTCGGTCGAGAGAAAGAATGCCGCTCTGGTCGGAGAGCAACGCATTCCCGCCAGTATGCCAGCTCGCCCTCGCACTGGGGTCGACGCCGCGTACGGCAACACCATCCCAACCCGTGGAGTCGATTCGGTCTTCATGGAGCATGCGCGGTCCGGTTTCTCTGTCGGCCAGACCGTCGTAACTGTGACGGAGCTCACGTCGGAGGAAAGCCGCCGCTCGAGTGTGGCGGGAGAGGTCCACTCCCATCAGCGAGGCAAGTTCACCTCGCTGTTCAGGGGCCTCCACATCTCAGGTCGCTCCGACTTTGCGCCTGATCTCGACGTCCCGCCACCAAATGCGATTGGCGTGCGGGAGAGGACCAAGGCGATCGGCGCTCACCTCAGGTCGGTCCGACTGCGCATTTCGAAGCGTGTGTCGTCGCTCCTTCGCAAGACGAAGGACTCCGGCCACCGAGGCGACGTCGAAGAGCTGCCACGCGCAGTGAGAGTCACATTTGGGGACGTCAACTTCGGAGAACCCGCAACGCTTGCCCAGAGTGTGCGCAGCGTGTCGCCGTTCACGCGCCCGTCGCACGGAGACGAGCTGGAGGTGGAGGTGGTAGAAGCGCTTCTCTCGCGCGATTCGGCAGCCAATACACCGGAAGCCGCCATGGACGATGGAAGCATGGTCGCTCATCATGAGATCAGCCCTCCGGGATTCGACGAGAGTGTGTCGCTAGCTTCGACAAGGCATTCCATCGACAGCGACATGTCCGAACTCCGTCTCTGGCATGCGCCCCCCCGCCTGTCAGTCTGTTCGCCAACAACAGAGGTGTTCCTTGCCCTCCCACACCCCCAAGGGAGAACATTTTTGAGGCGAGAGCTCGAGCCAACGAGCTTTACAGGCGTATGAAGGCGCGCTGCGACACCGTTCGCGCTTGCGGCGGCTTTGACGAAGATAAAATCGATCAGAGGTTTTGGGACATGGCGGCGTACACGACTGAATGGGCTGTTGGTATGCCGGGCGTTCAAGACAACGAGCTCGATTGCCAGTCCCAGCATGGCCTTCGACGTGTTGGTCATCCGAGCGATGAAGGAAGAGTATCGCCCTGAACGCTGAAAAGCACGCCGTATACTCTTCTGCGGCAGCAAATTTGACCTGGAGCCCCGGCGAGATCGAATGGTTCCCCACTTGACCTGAGAAGCACTTTACAGTTCAGACGCTTCTGATTGGAAGCTGAGAAGGGCGATCTCTCATATCAGCTTTCGTGAATCGTGCTAAAAGCGCGACATTCCACTCCTGGAACTTTCGCGACCCAGGAGGCAACAACATGGCACTGCGCATGAGTTCCTGTCGCAAGACTTCCATCTCTTCCTCGGGAAGCTCAATTTCGCCTTCGGAGAGTGTCTGTTGGTTCAATCTGCCCTCGTCTCCTGGCTGCGAAGGACTGGCGGCGGTCCAGAACACCTTCATGGCGCGCATTGGTTTGGAGTCCGTTGCTTCCGAGGATGCGATTGTGATGTCTGGCGTGAAAATCCAGATCTTGAGAGCAGCATCGTTACAATCGGTGCTTTGGATGCGAAATTTGCGCACGCCTTGGGTGTCTATTGAAGATAGAAGATGGCATGACAGCCACTTCTCGGCATCATACGAGATGGGCGGTTGACCGGATGCGACGGAGAGCGAGACATGCATTTTGCGGAGCCTGTAGCCCTCACTTGAGCTATGGATCTGTCCGACAAGCATCTTGCAGCTGCTGCACTGGAGAAGGACGTCATCCGAAGTGGCATTGGGATTTGGCACGGTCTGGGAAAGGGTATCAGCTTGGGATTACAGTGGCTATTGGTTGAACGAATTTGATAGAGATATAGTCTGTGTCTGTACATATGTTCTGTCAAGCCTGTGAGCGTATGACTTGCCAACGAAATGCCAGAAATTGGACTCGGTGCTCCCTGAGACAAACCATGAAGGCTAGTTCCCACTTTGCAATCCTGTCGTTCGATCTTGGACATTTGTATCCCGCAGCTTCCATGGGAGCGACCTTTCGATCTGGAAGGAACGGTTCTTTTTCGCCCGTAATGTGAAGTGGTGCTTGAAGAGTGAGGAGTGAGATGACACAACGCTGGAATCAAGAGTGAGCCTACCGTCAAGTTCGTGCAATCGTCTGCCGCAAATACAAAGTCGACCGGGTCCACCATTCCCACGCCAGCTTGAATCACAAGGCGACTGTCTGCTGAGTAGCCTTTCATCGGAATTTTGTGGTCGTGGTCGTGGGGCACATCAGGCCGATGACAATGCCAAAAGTCCATCATCTCGGCCCAGTTCTCGGAGGGAAGATCCTTCCATATTCGGATCTTGTCTCGAGCGAGGAGGATGACACTACATGACTTGCATGACAGCTCAGTCTCTGAGGTTAACGAGACGGCGGTCCAGGGAATGATGTCGCCCTCGATGCCGTTCACCTCGCCATGGGAGTCATGTCCAGATTTCTCGTCCAGCTGAATCCGAAAGTTGAGTTGCCTGGTAGGAGCCGTCGGAAGATGAAAAGCCGCTTTGTGACGATCTCTCGAGACTGGCAATGGTAGCTCGATGCTGGTTGTGTGGCCCTCGTGGCTTAGAGAAAGTACTGTGGCATGCGGCGCAAGCACAACCTTTGTGTCCTCTGTCGTCTCGGTGCCAAGATATGCAGCGATTGAAACTGTTCGAATGTTCACGAGATGCTCTGCATACAGATGAATGGTCATCTTGTGGGTCCTTTGGAGTCGTGATATCGTCGAGGTGTGTGAAGTCAGTAAGGAAGGCGGAAAGACCAAGTATGGCCGCTGAGATGTCAGAAGTCGCGATCAATTCATACAACGACTTGTGGCCTCTCGAGAATTATCGTACGAAACAACAGATCCACTCGCCAGACATGCAAGCACGCCCAGACATCTCGCGATACCTCGTGTGACCTCGCGAGAGCTCGTGAACAACGGACGCCGCCATTCCACCCCGCGAAGAAAAGGGAGGACATATACATTAAGTTCCGCCACAAAGTTCCCAGCATACCGAAGCCTCCAACAATGGCTCCAGACGAGCCGCAGATGATTCGAAGCCTCGGACACGTTCTGGTAACAGGCGGTGCCGGATTTCTGGGAAACCATGTTGTCACTCTATTGGCCTCACGAAAAGCGTGCGACCGGATCACCATTCTGGACTTGAAGCAACCTCTAAACCCAGTCGATGGCGTCAACTACGAGCAGGGCGACCTCACGGATCTTGATGCCATGCTCAAGTTCTTCAACCAGCACAAGTTTGATGCAGTCATTCATACGGCGAGCCCGGTCATGACGTCCAGCGACAAGAGAAAGCTCACATACAAGGTCAATGTGGAGGGCACAAAGGTGATGATCAAGGCGGCGCAGGAGACTGGCGTCAAGGCGTTCGTTTACACGAGTTCTGCCAGTGTAATCTCGGACACGCAAAGCGACCTGATCAACGCGAACGAGACATATCCACTCATCATGGGCAAAGAGCAGCCGGAATACTACACAACAACCAAGGCTCAAGCTGAGCTACACGTTCTCGCCTCGAATCGCACTGCGGCACATCCCAGGTTCCTCACATGTGCTCTCCGCCCGTCTGCCATGTTTGGCACAGGTGACGTCCAATGCCTCCCGCCAGGACTCAGCGCATACTTCAAGGGCCAAACGAAGATTCAGATCGGTCAGAACGAAAACCTCTTCGACTTTACCGAGATTAGAAACGTTGCACACGCACACCACCTCGCCGCGGCGGCACTTCTAGCCACTGCTGAACGGGAATCTAAGGGCCTGGCGATACCACTTGATCATGAAAAGGTGGACGGAGAGGCATTCTTCATCACAAATGATGCGCCGGTATACTTCTTCGACTTTGCGCGTAAGTGTTGGGCTACAGCTGGAGACAAGACAACACCAAGCCAGGTTTGGGTGCTGTCGAAGGAAGTCGGATTGTTATTGGCAACGATCATGGAATGGGTGTTCTTCATCTTCCGTCTGGGCCCACCGAACTTGACTCGACAGCAAGTGAGGTATACGTGCATGACGAGATATTACAACATCGACAAGGCGAAGAGGAGATTGGGATATACGCCGATGGTCAAGCTGGACGATGGCGTACGGGAGGGTGTTGCAGACGCGTTGTATCGGGGTGTGGTAAGGGGACAACCGATGGAGCTGAAAGGGAAGAAGATACAGTAGAAGTGCTGGCGGAGTGTTGTCCGATAATGGTATTTGTATATAATTTACAGGACAATGTCGAAAGGTGCGGTCGAATGATGGTATTATTCCTCGCTCCTGGCGCGTCCTTGTGCTTCGCCGTCCGCCGCTCAAGCTCTGTTTGTCCCTGGCTTGACGGGGCACCACAAAGACAGGCCTGATGAGCGGACCACGATCACAACAATTCGGCTGTACATTGAACATGTCTTCCAAGAACCTACACTCCACAATGGACGAAACAAGCCAGACGTTCGAAGCCAAGTTTGACGAGCGGCTGGCAGCACATCTAAAGGACATCGGCCTCTCATCGATCACAAGAATACCGAACGAACGGCTTTCTGAGACTGCTTTGCCGAGCATCGGCTTGATCGAACTTGTATCGGCAAAAACCTTCCGGGAACATTATGAGTCGCTCTACAGTGAAATGTTTCACGCAGGAGACGCGAGCGATCAGGCCTCATCCACACCCGACTAGACGAGGACTTCCAAGGCTTGCGAAAGGGCCTTTTCCCGTTCCACATCGTCGGCATTAGAGATCAAAAAGCTCATGCCGCCGCTGCTGCCCATTTCTGTGTTCTTTTCTTACCTGGCGGGAAGTACGCGGTGCCGTACCTAAACTACATCTATGTCCGACCCGAGAGTCGCAGAAAAGACCTCTCCGAGCTGCTGCATACGCTCGTGTTGGGCGTAGCTATGGCGGATGCAAGGATTCACGCTCGAGATGGTGTGCAAGCTGAGGTCCCGTTCACACTATTCGAGACGGAGCCCGTTGTCCATGGCGAAGACGATGCGAAGCGAGCAAAGGCAGCCGAGAGAACGATGATACATGCGAAGAGTGGCAGTGTGGCATTGATGTTGAAGGGCAAAGACGACGGGCGACTGATCAGCTCGCACGTTCAGCCTGGTCTGGACCTGGAAGATCGCCCGTTGACATTGATATGGGTGTTGCGGGCCAATCCTGCTCGTGCGCTACTCTTGGACGGAGATGAAATGGGAAAGAATCTGCTCGAGGCTTACTATCGAAGTCTGAGAGAAGAAGGCTTCGCGGAGAAGAACATTGCTCTTGCGGAAAGTATGGTTCGAGCGAGATGGCAATCTGCCGATGAGTTCTGTTTGCTGCCTTTGAGCGCTGTGACGAAGGATATGTACGTAGATGTGGACTCGGTTGACTGTAGCAGGGCGGCGAAGACAAATACAAACCACTGAATTTTTCCATCTTTCGACCCTTTCCAACGGATGTCTCGAGATGAGTCGTTGTTCGATCGGTCGTAGATGCTAGTGATGCTTCTCAACAATGACCGTGCAATGTATTCCATTCGAAGCATCCATCTCCTCTGCAGCCTCATGCCGCCACATCGAGGCCACACAGCTCCGCTTCGATGTCTCCCATGGCGTTCTTTGTAGGAGCTGTGGCTGGCGGAGTTGTTAAGCGTTCAAAGGAGAAGCCGCTCTCTCGTCGGTCTCCCTCGGTCTTGGCGCCGATGGTCAGCCTTTTCCACAACACTTCACGCCTTTCTTCCTCTTTCATCACTCACCATCACCACAATGAAGATCGCATCCTGCGACCGTCGAGCACTACAGTGTAACTGGCCTGTCTACAACATGCAAATCTCCATCAATCCCGGGTGACGCGCCGAAAGAAGAATGCCTTTCTCCCACTCGAAATACAGTCGCTACGCTTCGACCAATAGCATCCTGTCTGCACCATTGCGCTCACCACGAAGGCTTGCCTAGTCAAACACGCGACACGCCAACCACAACCTCACGTCTACATTTCTTCTATCGACCTCGGAGCATATTGCAAGATCCCTCCAGCCACGAGGGCGATCATCGCACAACGGCTTCGCTGCCGCCGTTGCCACGTCGGCGTGGCCCCGAAAACGTAGCCACATGGAAACTCAATGCACTTGACTGAACCACGACGGGAGCAATGGAAGCACTCCCATTCCTTCGATTTCAGCTGCTCTCATAATGCTAGTTGTTTCACTCTTTGGCATGGCACTACTCCACCCTCCTCCTTAATACATTGCGGCTCTAGCACGGTACAGGCAAGACAAGTGCGTGGTCTAGAGGGTCGTTCAGCGCGAGGGACTTTTCTTGGGCAGAGGTATATCAATTGGTAGGCGTAACCTCGACTTTCGTGCTCTCAAGCATATTCGGGCACAACAGGACCGCCATACTACTTTTTCATTTCTCCCTTCCAATCGTTCAGCCTACGGGCGTCCATTCGTTTTTAGAAACATGTATACTTCCTGGAGCCTCCTCTTGGTGACGACCGCCACGCTCTTCCAGCTCTTCCAATATGTCGCAGCCGCACCACCAAAGAGCAAGAATATTGTACCGGTCATGCCGGGTGGTATCAAGGACATCATCATAACGGCAGAGAACACCCTCAATGCCACCAACCCAGACCCAAGGCCATCCAATGAAACGACATTCAGCATTTCTGCCAACAGCCGCCTGCCATTGAACCTCGTCAACAACATGGGCGGTCCTGTGAACGCCTACATCTCCGGCCTCGATCCCAGCGGCCGCATCGTCTTTGTCCAACCCAACGGACAATTCTACTACCCATACGCCGACGCAAGCTACAGCGCCCCTCGCGAAGTCTTCGCCAACCTCGCCATTCCCCTCAACGCGGTCAAGGGTAGCACGACCCGCATCGTGCTCCCAGACTACATCTCCGCCTCCCGCGTGTGGTTTGCCCAAGGCAACCTCAAATTCTACTCGGTCTGGGCCGGCAACGGCCCTGGCTCCGTTCAGCCGTCCTTCGCCAACCCTCGCGACCCCTCCGCCGGCATCAATTGGGGTTTCGTCGAACTCACCAACAACGCAGGCGGACTGTACGCCAACCTCAGCTACGTCGACTTCGTCGGTCTCTCCCTTGGCATGTCCATGACGCCCGGCAATGGTCAGACCCGCGTCGTCAGAGGGATCCCCCCCGGCGGCGTGCGCAACATCTGCTCCCTGCTCGCTGAGCAACAGTCGCGCGATGGGCAGCCTTGGAGCAGCCTCTGCCAGTCTGGCAGCAACGGTCCTCTGCGTGTCGTCGCTCCGTACCCGTTCCAGGCTTCGGGCAATGGTGCGTTTGGCAACTACTGGACGGACTACGTCAATCAAGTCTGGAGTCGCTACGCCCAAAACACGCTCACGATCGACACGCAGTCCGGCGCCGGTAAAGTCGCCTGCCGGGTCCAGAACAATCTCCTCACTTGCGCCGGCGACAACCGTGGCTACGCGAAGCCCACTGCCGGCGACATTTTCGGCTGCAACTCGGGTCCGTTTGCGATTCGAGCATCGGACAATAATGTCCACCGCGCGGTCGTGCCCCGATTGTGTGCGGCATTCAACCGTGGGACGCTGCTGTATGATGGCGGTAACATCCAGCCGAACTTGTCGGCGGACTGGTTCTACAAGACGAGGCCGAATAATCGGTACAGCGGCATTGTTCATCGCAACGAACCTGATAAGAAGGGATACGCGTTTAGTAAATTATTTCATCTTTCGAGGTCGTGGAGAGATTGCCTTGCTGACTGAAATCTTCCAGGCTACGATGATGTGAACCCAAGTGGAGGCGTGGATCAGTCCGGCACGCTGGCCGACGGAAACCCTCAGCTGTTGTCGATTTTCGTTGGAGGAACATAGACGTCGCCTTCACGATAGATCCGTCGGCGGCCCTGGTGGTGGATTGGACATGATCTCTTCTTCAACTCTTGATCAAGTGATAGCTCTTCTACCTGTACAGGAAAACTCATTTACCTCATGAACGACAGACTGTTGGTTGGAATGCATCTCACTGCAGCTCGCTCGTCATCGACTCATCCTATCATCAATCACCACTGATCGAACTCTCCCGCGTTGAGGAAGTCGTCCGGACCATTCACGCGACGCCACAGGGACTGCTCGTCTTCGTCAACATAGTCACCCCTCTTCCCGAGGCCAGCGATTTGTGCTTCTGCATTCTCTATCTCGAGTTTCACTATTCACGGGTCAGCATTTCTCGTCTGTATCTCAAGTTGAAGACTCTCGACTCACCATGTAGCGACACAACAGCCCGCTTGGCACTCCACATGGCGTGAGGGACATTGGTCGAGTTGTCCGAATTGGCGTCGCCAACGGCGTAGATGCCCGGAACATTCGTCTCCATGCCCTTGCTGCTGTTGGCCGCGAGCTTCCCGCCGTACAGCGCCACACCGGATTCGGCGCCGAGGTTGGATTTCTGCTCACTCTTGAAGTTGGTCATGAACACGGCGCGGTCGACGGGTTTGCCGGTGCTGAAATGGAGACGGAAGCGATCCTTCTCGGGATTCGTAGCGCGGCTGGGATCGCCCTTGCTCGTGCCGTCGACCAGTCTCTCGAATTTCGTGATGATGCGGTTGTCGATCTTGATCTTGTTGATCTCCAACCACTTGTCCCAATTGGGGAGCTTCTTGTCGGCAATGGCGCGGTTCTCGGGGGTGTCGGTGCCGTTCACGAAGAGGATGATGTCCTTGTTAAGCGACAGGATCTCGAGAGGAGTGTTGGCGGATACGTCGAGGCCACCTAGGACGCCCAATGGCTGGTCTTCGTGCTCGTGGCCATCGCACCACGGACACCAGTAGACGCCTTTGCCCCAACTGTCAGCTAGACCTGGGGTATTTGGGATGAGGTCGCGGAGGCCTGTTGCGAGGATGATTTTGCGAGCCGTGACGGTCGTGGGTGCCTTCTTATTGCCAATGTGTGCGGTGACAGTGAAGGAGGTTGCGGAGGTGCTTCCTCGAGACTTGATGGCGTCGACAGTTCCGTTGGTGAAATGCACCGTGTCGTAATCCATGATCAGCTGGCGTGCCCTGTAGCGGAACCATGCTGGTGTCACGCCTGATCGAAGCGATGTTTAGCGTCTGGAAGTTGAGAAGATCAAAAACCACCAACTCACCGTCGAAGCCCAGAACGTCGTGCATATGACGAGTGACGCCGTTACGATACTCTGCGGAGTCAACCAACAGAACGGTTCTCCTGACACGCCCGAGAGCACTCGCTGCCGCCAATCCTGCAGGACCGCCTCCCACGATTACGACATCGTAGTCTGTCTTCCCCTTCGCCTGCTGTGCTGGCACAGTGGCGCTCAGAGCTGCCAGCGCCTGAACGATGAGACCGAAGACGAACTTCATCTTTGCAGGACCCTGGATGTAGGAATGACTGTCGAATTGATAGCCAGAACGATAGAGAGGAGGCGCAGGAGGGGACCGATATGAGCGGTGTGATGGCAGATTGAGCGAATTTAAATACTTGTTGGGGACCTTCTGCAGGATCGGAGGTCCGAATCAAGCACGGTCGCCTACCTTTTGTTTCATCCAATGAATATAGTGCCACCAGGCCCGAAGGACAGGGCGAGGCTTCCGTCGGGAACTTCTGGATGATTTGCGGGTTTTTTAAGACACCACGGCAGTCCGAGATCCAGGTTTCCCCCAGCAGGAACACGATACGAATGATCACGGGAGATGTTTCATCACAATGTGATGAAAAGTCAATTCAGATGGCAGAGGCGCCCCGGAGCAATACGGAGGCATTCGGATCGAGAAACCTCTGAAAAGTGAGGCCCGATGAGTGAGGCAGAGAATGTGCGTGCGCATGAGAGGAGGAGGAAGAAGAAGAAGAGGAAGAAGGAAGAAGAAGAAGAAGAAGAGAGGAGGTGCAAAGGTATTCTAATAATGTTCGACAATCAATTAATGGTGCTTCTAGAACGTCAGCAAGGAAGATTGACGTAGCGAGAGCCTCTCGTCAAGCCGTTACAGTCGTATCGCAGTATTCCTTATATAGGCCATGATGATAGTAGGTAGGTACCTATTGTCGTCGAGAGATGGTTGTTCCATCCTTCCTTACTTACCACTTTGCAAACACGGGACAAAGTTGCAGCTGCGATCACCAAAGAGAACGGGCGGTCGCGAAAGGATAAAGGTGGCGGGGCGTACGTAGAAAGAACTACAGTTTTGAGTTCGGTGCAGGACAATAAGAAGATGGATGCTATTGTTGATTTTCAGGCTAGTAGACTATATAGAATAATTGCTGGCACCTACCTGCCTGCCTCGAGACAGACGACTTTCCTATTCATCACTGAAAAGATAAAGTACTACTCATCATTCCATTCCTCTCTTCCACATTTATTATTACCCTTTCCTTCCTTCCTTTTACTCTCACCATCATCATAGACACTTTCATCTCGTCTGCCGCCCGCTTGCTCGCTTCACTTCTCGAACAAGTCGCAGCTTTCCCTCGTATCGAGACATCGAATCAACAATAGCAAGACGTTGTCTTTTGTCGCACATCAACAAACACACCTTCGCTTCCTTCGTCCGACTGACTCTATTGCCTGCTCTCCTCCCAACCATCCTCACCAAGAACATCGAACCAGCGATCTGAACGATGGACCCTTCAGGATTCGCTCATCTTCACCAGAAGATCCGCATCGAGCAGATCCGGAATGCTCTCCGAACAAATGCCCCTTCTTGTCCACCACCGCCATACGAGGATGATGATGAATCCGACTCGGACGCCGAGGAGACCGACGATGAAGACGTAGAGGAGGAAACCAACAATACATCAACACCCACATCCCTCCCTCTCAAACTCACAATCAACGCCGCCAACCGAATCCAGGGCAGCAACAACCTCGTCCCAACCTCCGCCACGCCTCTCGCAGACGCCTCCAACCTCAGTCAACTGCTACTACAAACCGTGAGCCAACTCAACGCCGTCGCGACCGCAGCTCAGCGAAGAGGTCCACGGTCGCTGAAAGTCGACTTGACCATCAACTGCGGCATCACCGTCGTTGGCGACCGAAACGTCGTTGGGAATGTCGCCTTGCGACCGAAAGCTGGCACGCCGATTGCAAACATGATGGACCCGACGAGTGCTACTGAGGATCCGGAGACCGGTGCAGTACCTGATACGTCGGGAGTAAGTATCGGGGCGAAGAGGAAGGCTGATGATGTGAGTCAATCTCTGTTCGATGAGCTGTGACTGCTTTTGCTAATCATTTGATAGGCCTCTTCGCCGGAGGATGAGCCTGCGGCGAAGAGAGCTGCTGTGGACGCGGAGTAGATATGTCCGGAAATGTTCGATTGTTCTGTCTTTCACCAATGTACGGCACACGAGGTCATGATTGCTTTTACTGCGACCCAAGGATCCGAACAGCGTCGCCCATTTTAGTTTTACTGCGAGAATAACTGCGAGAATCACTGCGAGAATTGTTGCGAGGAAAGCATCATGAACAGATCAAGGCACACACACAGGCACACCAATTCTACTACACCATCTTCTGTCTTCTATCAAAAGCACAATCACACAAAATCCATCTCCTAATCCCCGGAGACCCGCCCGCCACCAATCCTCGTGACGCCATCGCTAATACAATTACACATCATCTTCCCTCACGACGCTGCCGGCGTCCCTTGCGCAGACCCACCACCCTGCTGCGCCGACTGCCTAGACCCGTATCCCGTACTCAAAAAACTCCCCACGCCCGACGCACCGGGATAATTGCCACCACTGCCGCCGTGTCCCTCCGCCGCCAATCTCCTCTCGCGATACTTCCTGCCGTTGATGATGTTCTGCAATCGCTTCCTCTCTCTCGGCTCCGTGATTTTCGTCCAATCCAGATCCTCGCCCGGTTCGGCGTAATTGGTGATGTCGGCCATTGTACTGGCGGAGATTTGACCCTGGCCACCGGTCGTGTTGCCGGTGTAGAGGTGGGAAGAGGGATCGTCGGCGGCGCGGTTGAAGGAGCGGGAGGCGGTGGGAGGGGTGGATTGCGGGAAGGAGGAGAGGTCGGATTGGAAATTTTGAACGTGACGGACGGGCTGTTGGTGGACCATGGGGATTTGAGCGTGGGTGGGCATGTTGGCTTCGCGGGAGGCTTGGTTCTTGTCGGTGTAGAAGAGGCGGTGGTTCCAGGGTGGGAGGCGCTTGTCGCGTTCGTAGAGGAGGCCGCAGTTGTTGCAGAGGGTCTGAGTGAGATGTCAGTGACGTTGCAGAGGATGAAGATGTGGATAAGTGAACATACCCTTGGTCCTGCTGGGCCATCACGGACGCCCCAGATGGCAGTGCCCCAAACGTGACAATGCGAACAACTCCAATACTGTCTCTCGCCTTCGGTGAGTTGGCTGGATGTGCCACCAAAGCCAGCCACCTCAGGGGTGTCACGTCCAGCTGGTGACAAACTGCGGAAACGTCGCTTCTTCTTCGCGCGCTCACCACGACCCATGCGTTCATCGTCGGCACCCCCTGGAGTTCCTTGTGATGCACCTAAACCACCTGCAAAGTAATCTCCCAAGCCACTGCTTTGTGCCTGCAGATTTGTCGTGAACCGAGCCGTCTCTCTGCGCTGTCTTCGAATTTGTCGTTCTCGGTCGCCTTCGCGCCTCTCAATCTCCTCCTTGTTAAGGACTTCGATCTTCGGCTCCCAGTCGCCTCCGAGATCGTTCTCATCAAAGCGCCAACCTGCTCCCACACCTAGAGCTGACTCGCCGTGCCGTGATATTCGCAGGCTTCATTCTCGATGACTCCCCACCCGTCAACACCACTTCCCACCACGCCGGCCAGAGTACCAGCGTTGTCGATCATGTCCTTCTTCAGACGCAGACTGGCTTCATAGATCGCATGCGCCATGTTTGGCACCCACTCGCCGGGCAGACCGAGATCGGCACATGTCTGTTTTGCGAAGATCTCCGGAATGCCAGGAGGATGTAATAGTGACCACTCGAATTTGTCCGTGTATAGCTTGTTCTGCATATTGATCGACAGAGTGATGATACAGCGGTGAGTGTCGGGCGGATTGAGCGCAGAAGATCCGGACGGGTCTTTGGGTAATGATTGGGCATTCGCGGTGATCGCCGGGGTCGAAGTTCCATTGCCATTGCCCATGGGAGTCGGAGGATCGGATGCAAGCAGTCCGTTGATTTGCGGAAGCTGCAGGTGGCTGGTAGTCAGTGTATCCGCTGCTAACGGCGTTGACGAGCCTTGGGGTGAAAGTGCTGGTCGGACTGATGGTGTCGGCGCATTGGTCGCGGCTGCTGGCTGGCTGGCCTCGGGCTGGAAGAGTGGATGTAACGCAATCGCGGCATGCTCTTCTAGCTGTGTTCGAATCTGCTGCGCGATCTCGAGGATAATAGCCTGCTTCCTCATCACCGGGAAGTCCAATTCATCGACGAATGTCTTGGCGAACATATCCGGTGTAATCAATGCCTCATGCAGGTTCCACAGAAAGCTGTCCTTCAATCGGTAAGGCGGTGTTGGCTCCGGCGCCTTGTATGCAGGGAGATTCTCATCAATCCCAAAGTCTCTCGCATTGCTGGGCGTGGGTAATGCTGCTTCTGGGCGGAACGGCGCAACATCCAGGTCGATTTTGATCGGTATGAGAGTGGTCGGCAAAGCAGACTGTACGTGCATTTGCCTCTCGGTCAATATCCGCTTAGGCTTGCCCATCCAATCTCGCCAGATGCCCTGCACATCGACAGGCTCGTGTACCTCCTTGCCCAGCTCTTTGACCTTCTCAATCATGGGATCGGGTCCCTGCCGTTGCTGAGCCGTACGCAGACCAGTCGGCCGGCGAGGTCCGTCCGAGTCCTCAATGCTCTCATCGTCAAACTCTTCGGCATAGTTGATCGCGGTCGTTCCTCGTTTCGTCGTTCGTACTTGTGGGAGTATGGTTTGAGGGACGACAGGTGTGAGCAGCGAGTTCCCAAAGGTCCGAATGCGTGGCGCATAGCTGGACACAAATGCTTGCGGAGCATTTGTCCGATTGATATTCACAGCCGTCGTCATGTCGGTGGAGTGTAGCTTGGCTAGACCGCGAGGGTCAGCCGCGAGAGGATTATTTGATGATCCGTCGCGAAGAGCAGTGCGAAGGATTGCGCTGGTCTACTACGATGATATGGGTATCCTGAGAGTCGCGAGGACAGCACGAATCTATTCAGCTATGCGGTCAGCCGTGGGAGTTGTGGGAACAATTGAATGAGCGTGAAAGATGCGAGAGCCTGGCTGATGGAGGAACGTGAAGCCCTGGCTGAGCTACGCGTTCTGGGAGGAATATCTGAGCTTGGTGCCTTAAATTCAAGGCATAAATATATACATTTGCAGTCGCCTTATCACCTCATCGCCCTTCCTTCTGATACGCAACAACAACGACCCTCACGCATGAAACGAACCCGCCTCGGGCTTCGATCAAGATCATGCATGCGGCCTTTGTGCCAACAAGATGCTCCTTTCCTCATGCCCAGTACTGGACCGATGGACGAATGAGCAATGGCGGCGCTTAAAACAGTCGATTCTTCTCTTGCGTGTTTCATGTCTCGACGTCCTCGACCCATCTGCGCATCTGTGGTCATGTAGGCTCATGCTGTGTCTGTTGTGGCTTTTTACTCTACCTATCGGAGCCACAACATCTTCCTTTTCTTTGGGACTTCCTCTGCATTTCCCCACTCGCCGGCGGAGTCTGCGTCGACGTTTCGCCGCCGTGAAACCGTGGTGCATCGAACATCGTGGAGCCATACCCAACCAGCGCGTACGCGCTTCGAGCTTCACTTCGGTCATAATCTATTTGTGGTGCAGCGACCGCGCATGTGTGTCTTGGGCCGATGGACGACAGAGACAGAAAGGCCCACATTCTTGTAAGGAACCTTTGATGCGTCCAGATTTGAGTCGAGGAAGGTAGGTGCTCGACTCCTCTACAATGCCGTTCTTCTGTTCTTTTTTATGTAAAAGCTGCCTGCTCAGTCAGATCGTCTTTATCCTCCATAACATCCACGTTTCTTTCGCAATATTCGTTCGTGCCGCTGTCTCAAGGGATATTCCAGACGGCTCAAAAGCAAATACACTCCCTTCGCGAGAAGTCTAAGATCTAGCTGGCCTAGATCTGCGATAACGACAGGGACCAATGTCTCTCGGCAAGGTCTCGCTCGCCTTCGTGGCGCTTTTGTTTTCCGGTCAGGCCGCCTCTCACATGGTCATGCGTCACCCCTTTCCTTTCGACAAGGGGCTCGATACCACTCCTCTCATCAACGCGAAACCCGGCAGTGCTGGCTCGGACTACCCTTGCAAGCAGCGCCCTGGCGTGTACGACGTTGGCGAGCATGGCGTGAACAACATGAAGGTCGGCTCGCCAATCGCGCTCACCTTCAACGGCTCAGCATCTCACGGCGGCGGAACTTGTCAAATCGCAATTTCTCTTGACGAGAAACCCGATTTTACGTCGGTGTGGAAAGTCATTCATGTGTACGAAGGTGGTTGTCCGACAGGTAAGGATGGCAATTCGAACAACTTTACGTTCCAGATTCCGACAGGTTTCCCGGATGGCCGAGCAACACTTTCCTGGACCTGGTACAACAAGATCGGCAATCGTGAGGTCTATCAGAATTGCGCTCCGATCGACGTTACCGGTGGGTCTGGTTCCGAAGACGTTTTCGAAAGTCTTCCGAATCTCTACCTCATCAACCTGCCGACTTCCGAGTGCTCTACCGTTGAGACTACAGATCTCGAAATTCCCAACCCAGGTCAGAGCATTCTAAGAAACTCGTCTATCATCAGGGGTGCCACTGGACCAAGTTGCGCGGCCAGCGCCGCTGCTCAAACTGCAAGCACGGTCGGGTACCAGACTGAATCGCCGAACGGCAATGGCTCGAGCTCTCATGCTGGGTCCGCTACCACTCCGGGTTACGGAGGTGTCGCGTCTTCCGCCTCCAAAAACGATGGCAGTTATGCCGCTCCGACTATCATGATGACCATCGCCTCCAGCGCAGCGTCTGCATCTCAATCCTCTGCGGCTGCTGATGCACCAGTGTTGTACCCAACATTGACTCCATCTGCATGCGCCGGCATCTCGGGAGCCGCCTCGGCAAGCAACTCAGCGTCTGCGCCTTCGGGCACTGGATCATCCTACGGTGGCACATCTTGCACTACGGACGGTGCCGTGGTCTGCAACGGTAGCTCACAATTTGGACTCCGCGACCACGGTAAGGTCCTCTTCCAAGCTGTCGCCGATGGAACCACCTGTAGCAACGGACAGATCCAGAAGCGAAATACAGGACACCACGCCCATGCCCGCCGGCATGTGAAGGGTGGCGGGAGACTCATCTGAGTGATTGTTGGGCAGGCGATGGCAGAAGTTGAAGGGGACCTGTGTGACACTCTCAGCGAATATATGGATGGGGAGATCTGTACGAACAGCACCAGCACAGATCTTGGGAGTAGCTTTTGGGAGTTGGCATGCTCTCGATCTGGAGGCTGCATCACATATGCATTCGCTAGAGGTCTTGGGTACACGCTTTGGAGTTCTTCATGCAAATTGAGGTCTCGCTCTCGACAGAACGCCGCCGAAGACTGGCGCGGAAGGATCATTTGTTGTGCCAGACAAACGAATACAGTGAATGATGTTGAGAAGAGCGCACTCAGCTCATTCAGGCCATCAGCATCTAGTGGCAAATATTAGACATCTTCATCGCGAGCAGCCGTGGTCTCGGTCTTCCCAGATCTGACCCGCTTCCCAGCCGTACCTTCTTCGTTCCTACTCGACGACACCGTCTCTCGGCCGCTTTGTTTCAGATTATGACCATTGGCTCGCACTTCTTCCGACTCAAGAACTACAGATGCCTCTTCATCTCGTTCTTTCTGCGTCATCTCCGGTCCTAGAAACAGAAGTACCATAATGGCTACGAAACAAACGCCCGTGAAGATGCCTGCTGGAGTTAGTGTTTTGATGGTTTGACGTCGTCAAAGATTCCTTACCAATCACTTTTCCATAATCATATCTCTTCTTGCCCTCTGGTGAGGGTGGTAGGGGATATCTTTCGCCAATCTTCGCTTCGATCGTGGCACTTGCAGCGCTGGCAAGGTTGCCTAGCTGGTAAGTAACGCCATAGAAGAATGTTCTCAATGTGTATGGAGATAGTTCGACCAAGTAGACTGGGACGGGACCCCAAACTGCAGAAGCGAAGCATGAAAGTCAGCACGTCTCTCAGATGCTCACCAGAAGGGGAGGGATCAGAAGGGAAGGGATTCGCGACATGCTTCACATCCTCTATATTGGGTTGCTTACCTCCGCCGCCCAAGAAATGTTGGAAGAACTGCAGGTAGATGTTCTGTTAGCGTGCACGTTCTAGTCGCAAGATTCCCTTATCGTCCTTCAGAACTCACAGCAACGGCAATTAGCCTGTCACCCCTTAAGAGCACGTACGGCGCCACAAGCGCCCCTCCCATCACACAACACACCATCATGGTTAAGCGTCGGCCAGCGAAGGTGGAGAACCAGCCGGCGGTCGTTGATCCTAAGATCGAGCCCACTTGTCCTATGAAGGTCACGATGGTGACTTGGGTGGGACCAGCCTCCGCTTGTATCTTGAGAAAGGTTGGATACAGATCTCCGCCATGTGTTAGACAATTAAATCCGGTCATGAGCACGACCTGAAAACCAAAGGGTACAAGAGTCAGCGATGCTTAATGGATGAGGATTAAATACACTCAAGACCTGGCAAAGCTCGAGAAACAGTCTCGAACGTTGAAGGCCGTTTGCATTTCAAAGGCTCACCATGTACACAAACAACACCCAATTATCGCAGAAGGCCTTCTTAGCCTCGCCGAGGAATGCACGGAGGCCGCCGGATCTGGATCTGGTCTGGACGTCTCTTTCGTATTTCTCGTGGCGTGCGGCTTTCAGGACTTGGAAGCTGTTGGTCTCAGGTAGATAGAGGCGCCATGCGATGATAAGGACCGGTGGACCTGCGCCGAACCAGAAGAGGGATCTCCAACCGTAGGTTGGTACGAACGCGCGATAGAAGACCGCCGCCAAGATGTATCCAAAAGCGAAGCCTTGGTGGAAGAGCGCGCCCAGTATCCCTCGGGATTCGTACGGCAAGTCCTCGAGAGCAGTAGCCACGGCCGGGCCAAGAAGACCACCCATGCAGATCCCGTACAGAGCCCGAACACCGAGAAGCTGAGGAAGAGTGTTGCAAAATCCGGAGCAAAGTTCCAGAATGATAAAAAGAGAGAGATTCGCTATCATAATCCACTTCCGGCCATATTGGTCTCCGATGCTGCCGGAGATCAGCGCACCAACGGACCGCAGCATGAGCGTAATGGTGATTCCCTGGACAATCAGCGAGCGTTATGCCACTATCTCTTCGCTGACCAACAACTCACCCACGTAACAGCACTGGGAAGTTCTCCGAAATCTTCAGCAATTTCAGTGACATTAAGCCCAACCGTGAAGAAATCGAACGCGTCCCATGTCCAGGCAGCAAAGCTGACGCCAAACATGGCCCATTGATGCCCGTCCAGTTGGCGTACTATCTCCCACGGATTTTTCAAAGTCGCACGGGGAGGTTTCAATGATGGGAATCAGGTTGAAAAGTAGCGCCACATTTGGTCCCCAGAGTAGAACCATCCGGCTTCCATGTAATTCCTCATCTTTGCGACTTCAGCAAACGTTAGCGTGGTAGGATGGCAACTCGATAAGTGCAAAAGCAAATGCCGCCTTGCATCCTGGACGACCAACCGATGGCCTTCCTATATGTGTATCGAGGAAAGCTGCGAACCGAAGCGCGCTACTGTCCAAATTCAGAGCAGGTCATCGAGGGATCCAAGAGAACCGAGCCCAAGAAGAACATTTTGGTAGCCCGAGGTCCATGCAGAGATGTCGGTCAGCGAAGCTAGGATTTACCTAGAAGGGAAGGACTGGTTTGCGTATGAGGCGTTTGAAAAGGCTTCTTTTCACTGGCTACCTTGCCAGGATAGACCTTGCCAACGCACAGCTCAGCCGCCGGCGCAGAGCGGTCGTCACTGAGAACAGCGAACTACGTGCACGTTGTGGTGAAATGCCGGAACGGCCAGCGAGCACCGAGCAATCGGCATTGCAAAAGAAGGTGCGTGTGGTTTGTCCGGATGTTTCAGGTATCTGGAAGATCGCTCTCCTGTATAAAAGTGTCAACAGTTGACTAAGCACTTGGCCGGCTCATTTGATGCTTCCTTACACCTTTGAGCAACACTCGACAATCACGGACTTTCGCACACAAGGAGCAATCGGCCTCCCGTCCAAAACTCACCGAGGATATCGTGTGCCTGCTCATCGGCCTGTAAGCTTTGCACGCTCCGGTTTTGTACTCGGCCACTGACTCTTGACCGCCGGGTGAACATGCATTGATGACCGCCCGTTCTGAACACATACAACTTTTCTCGTTGCTCTTCGCAGGTGCGACGTTGAACAAAGTTATCGTCGCTCCTGCGGAAGTAGACTTTTTAGATACCGCTCTTTCAAAGAACACAATGGACCGACTGAGGATGATCTTCCGTAACGCGGGGACGAGGAGGCTTAGTGTGTTAAGCGTCTCGATCGGGTAAGGGTCGGTAAACATGACAACCCTGGAGCACTTTCAAAGTTCACGCCAGATTGTTTGGCTCCAAAACGACTTCCCACCCCTCGTGTCTTCCCAGCGCGTCAACAACAACACAATCACACCAAAACGAGACGTCTGCCTCCGCCGGAACTCCACAACGAACGCACCCAGCGTTAGGCCACAAACATGGCGTACCTCTCCTTTCTCCGCTCTCCCACCACCAGGGCCCTGGCCGACGATGCCTCCCTGAACTACATCACCACCACTACAGCAGTCAAGGAGCCGACGGCCATCCTGAAGCACATCACCGCGCAGGCGAAGCAGCTGGAGAAGAAGGAAGAGAAGGTGCTCAACGTCATTGAGGGCGACAATGGATGCTGTGTCGAGACTCTCACGACACTGCTCTTCCAGTCAGGTGGTGGCGCATACCTCCCGAGCATGGACTCCAATCTACTGGACGAGCGCGAGGTCACATTCGCAGTCACACACGTGGTGACGTACAACTCGGAGTCAAAGATTCAACAAATTCGTTTGTATTGGGACCAGGGCACACTGCTGAAGCAGGTCGAGGCCATTGGCAGAACTGGTCGCAACTGGCCGATCAGAGATGGCAAAGCGCAAGCCGACTTTGTGACTGCCAGCGTCAAGGCTGGAAACAGTAGCGCTCCCAGCAACGGTCACAGCGACCATAAGCCATTGGCTTCTCGCAATCCAAACGAGGTCGTCATCGGCCAACACGGCGAGAGCGACAGTTTCTCGGTGACCCGTGATCCGCACGCTAGTCTATCGCTCTTCTCTGAGCGTGATCCCAACGCCTCCGGACGGTCTTACGAAGGACCCAAATACGCCGCTGTAAAATCGGCCAAGCCTGCTCCGCGCGACTACGACGAGCTTTTCACCAGCGGAGAGAGCGCTGCTGCTCAGACGATCGCGGGCAGAAGCAGCTCTCCACACAAGACCGACGGCACCATTCTGAAGGCTGGCGCGGGTAAACATTACGCTGGTAACCGACTTTTCGATCGGGACGAAGGAGTGGACGATTCGAGATCACCCGAGCGCAAGAAGACATACGGTGGAAAGTACGAGCATTTCGCGTTTGGAGATGGTGAGGATGCTCCAACCAAGGAGAATCGTCCATTCAGCAAGGGTCAAGGCGGCCACAATGCAACCTTCAGCTTTGAGGACTTCTCAACGCCGCCAAAGCACATTGAGAAGCCAAGACGTGATGACGAGCGCCACTGGGGTGCTGATGTCGATGAGGTGAGTAGCAAAAAGAACTCCGACTGGGAATTGTCCGACTGACCCAAAACTAGGACTACCCACCGTCCCCTCCGAAGCGTCCAATTGTCCACGCACCCCGCCCAGACGCCGAGCATTTCGACATGACCGACGAATCCGAAGGTCCTGCACAAGATTTCAAAGTCGGCAAAAGCCTTCAGCGACAGAAGGGCATGGGCCTCTACCAAGATCCAACCATGGACGACGACCGCACGACATACGGACCTCTTCGCTCTGCTGAGAAGACGGTCTCGACAAATACGAACAATTCCCGCCGTGGCGATGACTTTGGTCCTCACTACTCCATGTCCGACAATTCTCCAGCCGGATCAAAAGGTGCTCAAGCGCCCAACAAGCGTGGCACTCGCACGGATTTGTCCACCAACTGGGGCTTTGACGGCCAGGTCGATGCACCCAAGAAGATCTACAAGACCGCTGGTGATGGCATGGGTTCTCGCAAGGTTGCTGAGGAACCGACTGAAGCACCCAAGAAGATCTACAAGACCGCTGGCGATGGCATGGGATCCCGCTCTGGCGGCCGAGCTTGGGGTATTGGAGATGGTAACTATTGAGCACTCACATCCTCACATCGAATCCACCCTAACTTCATCACCACAGAGAGCGATCCAGAAATTGATGCTGATGTGCGACCCAGTGCCCGGACAAGACGTCCCCAAGCGCAAGCGGGTGCTGACCTTGATTTCTGAGATCGAGGCATCGGCGGCTAGCCCAGGCTCTCCGCCCAAGTCTCCATGCAGGCGCTGAGAGTATGATACTCGAAACGACACGGCATGTTATACTAAGAAGCATGTTAACGCTACGGTGTGGCACTGCGTTGTTGTGGAGCAGACATTGAGTTGCAGGTATTATCAGGTCATCGCACGAGGTCACTGCCAGCAATGCCCAACGGGCTTGACGAAATTGGACGGGGCATTTGGATCGATGCAAACGCTATGACGAGGAGTTCGGCTGCATTGTTGCGGATATGCAGCTTTATTTGCACTCTTTTCGGACAGGGACCCTTGCTGTATGACAATTCAAGTTCCTTCTTACGGCGGGAGATCCCACTGCCCAGTGCGCGTTTAGTCAGCAAGCTCGACACCTTTCGCAACCTTCCTTTCACAACTCTGTCACCGCGCGATCATACAGCATCCATCATCAGTTCCAGCAAGCGCTGACCAGACTGATACTGTCGATCCATGCAATGAATATCTTCAGGCGCCGGTGAAGCTGCGGCAAGACGCAAGATGCCACCACTCCTCCATGCGGCGTGGAACCGCGGCGGCTAATGCCCATTAATAGCAAGTTGTGTGCATCATGGAGCCTCACATTTGTATGGCGGATATTGAAGATATGTCTTTACCTGGCCATTCGTCTCGCAGCCTTCATACTTTGTGGCTATCCCTCTCAAACGGATTGCTACCTCGACTTTGTACCAATGGCGCGCTCCGAGACCAGATTGGACCCCAACACCATGAATCACGCTATACAACCATCGACCTCCACTCTATCCAAGCATGCGTCTGTTCTCAAATGGTGGCCGGAGGCTCTGGGCTGGATAAGCAGTGTCTTGATCACTGCTGCCATCATCGTATTGCTGCAAAGTCAGAGCAACGACACATGGTCTCTTCCTAGCGGCTTGGAGGCAGGCTATCCTTACGGTCTCGCAACCAATTATCCATCAGTGGCATTTCAGGATCGGGGGCACTTGCTTCTTGACTTCTTTGCGACAGCCTCTGATACGCGCATCCAGGACAACGAGAAAATTCACACTGCTTCTGCTGTCGAGTGTATTTTGCATCTGCGCGCTCGTCACGTTCGTGCGGAATACAAGAACGGGAGATGGTCCGAAACACAGCTGGGCCCGTCGATATCTGTGAATACCCTTGAGGCGCGCGGCTGCTCTCCATGGAGACGAGGCCTGGCTAATGGGCAATTCGACCTTCCGGCTAATGTCATCGACCAAACCGGCGAAACTTTCAAGGTCTTCAAAGGGGCAGTTCAGCAAGATCCACTGAATGCACAGTGGTTCTCCGGAGGTTCTCCCCAAGAGCCACTGACTTCCACATGTAACATCACGATCCCTGTCGAGTCATCCGGCTTGGCCGACAACCTCGTCTTTCCTGCACTGCATTTGCTGAACACAGCCTCGAGGCCAATTCTCCTGCTGGGGGACGAGAAAGGAGATTTGGGTGACTCTGGAGGAATTAAAGGAGGAATTCTGAACTACTTGGTGTCGCTCGTCTCGCAGGACCCTAGCACTCAGAGCTCAGTCGACCAATCGCACAAAGTTGTGCTCGCGGAACGTGTCGACAACATTGCCAAGAGCTTGACACAGACTCTAAGGTCCACCTACTTCCAGCACACTGTTTCTGCAAGTGGCGTTGCTTACAAGGACACGACGATCTACAAGGTGACATGGTATTGGGCCATAGTCCCCGCAACACTGGTCCTCTTGACTTCCATGCTCTTGGTTCTTACCGCCTGGGACACGGCTCACAAAGGTCTGGACAAGCGTGCAGACAGCAGCTTGGCTCTGATCGTTTTTGGATGCGATCAGGGAATACGAGATGCGCTTTCAGTCTCAGGAGATCTGGTAGCGATGAACAAAGCCGCCAAGAGATGTATCGTGAGGCTTGGGCCTCGTCATGTGCTTACTGAGTCGAAAGACCTGCAATTCACGGGATGAAGGATCGCTTGAGGTAAACCATCGTAGGTCTTCTTCTTTGAGACCTCTACTTGCGTTGAGGTGTTTTCGATACTCTTGAGTTGGGTCTGGAGACCAGTCATTCGAATTGGCTGTCGTTGCTCGAACACTACGATTGGTCCAATCCTTTCACAGGGCCCATCGACCCTAGATGATGAGACCCCTGCTCTTGCAGCATGGCGATAAAGTTAATCGGGATCACTCTTGCTTTTATACGACCGCCTTGATTGTTTGATCAATATTATTAGTGACCTTGGTGTGAAGGATCACAGGCGATATCCGGCTGTTCCGGCGTTGACATACTCGTCTTAGAAGTAGCAGTCTGTCTTTTCAAGCGTCAACGAGACCAGGACATTTGTGAATCGCCATCATGGGCAGCTTGGAGCAGGTCCCGGACTACGATGTCCTCATTATCGGAGCAGGGTTATCAGGCATTTTTTCATTGTATCGGATGCGAGGCCTGGGCCTCAAGACGAGGGTTCTGGAGGCTGGATCGGGCGAGGGAGGCACTTGGTACTGGTAGGTCGGAACGCTCATCTCAAGCGGCAAGGCTCTGACTTTGTGTAGGAATCGCTACCCAGGGTGTGAGTGGACAAGCTCGGAGTTTGACATATGCGCATGGTGGTGTTGACTTTGCAAAGGTAGATTCGACTCAGAAAGCTACACATACCATTTCACCTTCTCACAAGAGGTCTTGGACGAATGGGACTGGACCGAACACTTTGCGCCGCAGGCTGAGACGCTGAAGTATGCACAATTTCTCACGGACAAGTTCGACCTCCGGCAGCACATGCAGTTCGACACCAAAGTGGAAAGCGCGTACTGGCAAGATGAAAGTCGAACATGGGTATTGATTGACGCTGCTGGCAAGCAATACACGTCTAGATTCCTCCTCACAGCTATGGGCCTCCTGAGTGACCTGACTCTGCCCAATACCCCAGGCATACAAGACTTTGAGGGAGAAGCCTTTCATACTTCCAGATGGCCTAGCGAATGGAGCGTGGACGGCAAACGAGTCGGCATCATTGGGACTGGTGCATCAGCCATTCAAGTCATCCCTGAACTTGTAAAGCGGCCTCTGCAGAGCCTCACAGTGTTCCAGCGTACGGCGAGTTGGTGCGACTCACCACCACCCATCCCAGTCCAATAGGCTGCACTGACAAGGCTAGGTCCGCTCCCTTGCGCAACGATAAGATCAGTCCGGAAGAAATGGCCGAATTGCGAAAGCAATACCCGGAAATACACAGAAGATGCAACGAATCAGGTGCAGGATTCCAGTACTCCCTGGACCCTCGCAAGACCTTTGACGTCCCTGAAGAAGAACGACTCGCGTTTTGGGAATCTTTGTATTCCCAGAGAGGCTTCGCGAAGTGGATCGGCTCGTTTGCTGACCACTTGAAAGACCCAGAGGCGAACAAAGCATTCAGCGACTTCCACGCCAACAAGATCCGGCAACGGGTGAAGGATCCGGTCACAGCCGAGAAGCTCATTCCTAAGAAGCACGGCTTTGGTACAAAACGGGTGCCGCTGGAGTCGGGTTACTTCGATGCGTTCAATTTGCCCAACGTACGTTTGGTGGACTCCACTGCGGACAGCCCCGTTGAGAGAATCACCAAGAAGGGCGTGGTCCTGGCCAATGGGGAAGAAATCAAGCTGGACTTATTGGTCTATGCCACGGGCTTTGATGCGATCACGGGTGCTCTCACCCGAGGCATCGACCTTCGGGGGACCAACGGAGTCAGCCTCAAGAAGAAGTGGGAGGGCGGTATCGAGACATATCTCGGCTTGATGGTCAAGGACTTTCCGAACATGGCGGTGATCATGGGACCTCATCAAGTCGGTGGTAATATTCCTCGCAGCATTGAATTCGCTGTCGACTCTGTGACCAAGCTTTTGGCATATTGCAGGGACAATGAGTTCACGTTCTTCGAGGCCAAAGATGAGGACGTTCGAAAATGGACGGTGAGACATTATGTGCTGGCTCTCCTGATACGTGCTAACGTCGATGTGTGTAGGAGCATGTGCTGGAGATCGCCAAAGGGCTACTGACTATGCAGGTAGACAGCTGGGCCACGGGAGTCAACACCAACGTGGAGGGAAAGCAGACGAGGTCCGTGGTACGGTACTTTGGTTCCGGGCCAATGTACCGGAAGGCCGTGAACGAGGTAATCGAGAGGAATTGGAGCGAGTTGGAGCTGAAGAAGTGAGGATTGCAAAGTCATACCCTCCAGCGATGGTAATCGAAAAGTCAGTCATTTCAGCGCAATCAACCATTTCATCGCGAGTGAAGTGATAAAGTTGTGAGTGAAGTGAAGTGCGTCAATCTCGTACTAAGCGGTGTTTGTCACATGAAAGCTGTTGTTGCCCTGCTCATTGTTGAACGTCAAACCTCAATCTACGCCCAGTTCTCGAGCCTAGCTCTCTCAACCACGACATCAACAGAGCCCAAGTATTCACATCATGAGTCGTCCGTCGATGAAGTCGGAGGACAGCTCTGCTGTTCGCGCCACAGTCACCAAACGAAACGACAGACGCAAAGCAGCAGCCTCCATCGGCGCCAGCATCAAGATGAAAAAGAAGCGGTACATCCAGATCGGCACCAGTATGCGATAGGCACCGCTCACTTCAATTATTGATGCCAAGTCTAACGCAAAAAGCAGAAGCTGCCCGAGGAGCCAAGAAATGCCAGCGCCGTCTCGATAGACTGCCCTTGCTGCGCACGATCTGCGAGGTGTCCCACAAGTACCGCGGCGACAAGAAAGCGTTCCGCTGGCAGAGCTCTGCCGTGGAAGCGATTCAACAGGCGATCGAGGCTAAGATCTTTTGCATTTTCGAAAACTTGGTGTTGGCCGCCGTAAGCAAATCGAGGCTGAATTGACGAAGTCCCTGGCAGGAGCTGACCCGTCACTCTAGACCCATGACGGCAGAGACACGATCGAGGCCAAGGACTGGGAACACATCAAGCGGGTGACGGATGGATGTATGGCGGTGCGTAAGGCCGGCTATTGAGCGAGGGGAGGTGAGGTGTAGAAGACAGCGCCGGCGAGTGGAGAGATTTGATTCCCCACACAATCAACCCTTGCAGTGGGGGCCAAACTGTGTGACGTCCCTTAAAACCTAACATCACCCTTCAATCGCCGTAACCACTACAATAACAATGCCATTCCCTTTCACGCTTCCGACCACCAGCTCTGCGCTCTTGTCCGACTACTTCGAGAGCGTTACCCATCCTTCTCTCCCACTTGCGGCGACCACGCGGCGAAGCGTGTTGAAAGATGCCCTGAAGAAGCACAAACGCCTTTCTCCACAGGCCAAAGTCGCCAACTTGCCCATCGTCCAAGATGCCGTGAACAATTATCTTCCCTACCTGCTCGCGTTAAATGCGGGCTCTGGCTATCGAGACATTGGCCCTGAGCGTATTGATGTCGAGGTCAAACAGCCACTGCAGGTCGAATGGCGAAGCACACTTTCGTCTGCACTTCCTGGCCGCGAGGGCCCACGTGTGAAGCTTGCTGGCCTGCATCACGAACTTGCCTTTACATTCTCCACTCTAGCCCATGTGTACTCTCTCCTTGCTCGTTCGCAGCTGCGAACGCTGTACGGCGGAGATGTGCTTACTTCCGAGCAGCGGACCGGCTTGATCACAACGGCTATGAAGTATTTGCTAGAGGCGCAAAGTATCCACACATATCTCGTGTCGCTTCCATCGATCGCCGCTTCCAAAGACTCACCAGTGGACATTCAACCATCCACAATTTCTGCTCTGGCTTCCTTAGCGCTGGCTGATGCGACGATTGCGGTCGTGGCAAAGGACGATCCTTACACCGCTGCTGTAGCGGACGACCGGAACGAGAGCAACAATGACTGGATGTTCAAAGCGCCGACTATTCCGCAAGTCCGCGCAAAAGTGTTTGCGAGAATTTGTCTGGCTGCTGGCGAGCACGCGGCTGTTGCTTGTGGGCTGCTGGCACGGAGTGGTGCTGGTAAAGTGGACGATGACCTTGTCAAATACGCGAACGACTTGCGCAGGACGGCGAGAGGTAAAGCCGCTCGCTTACTAGCCATTGATGCGGAGTTGTCAGGGAAGACAGGTGAAGGTCTCGCGTGGCTGAAAGGCGCAAGAAAAGAACTCGGCCTCTCAGTCGACCTCGAAGATGGGAAGCGGAAAGGTTTCACAGGTCTCAAACAGAGCTGGCAAGAACGACGAGAGGACAAGAAAGTCGTCAAGGGTGGAGAGTGGGGCTTGGACGCTGGAAGGTATGAGGAGGGCAGGGTAGTAGAGATGCTGGAAGCCAAGTGGGACAAGGAGAACAGCACGATGAATGTGCAGTTGGTACCGCCTTTCGAGCCTTTGCTAGCCAGCATGCCTTCTGGAAGAGAGTACCATACACCGCAGCCATATGGCCCACCTGTCTTGGACGCCGAAACGCTGATTAGGATGCGAGCGCCGCCGGAGCCAGATGAAAAAGCTTTTCGCGGAGATGAAGAAGACAGCGGCGGAGAGGATGGCTATGGTCCGGGCAGTGTGCCCGTGGGTGCGTTCCCAGGCACAGCAGGTGATTATGGAAGGAGTGCGACGAGCAATAGCTACTATTGAAAATTCTTTCTCGCTCTCACAAGAACTCGAAATTGGTCAGCATTGTGAACCGCGTGGACAACAGAAGTCACGTTCCATTGTTGCGCCGTGGATATGTGACGAATATGGTCATCGACCACGGTTCCAGGTCACGTTCATCTACCGCCAGACCCAGCCATATCGAGACCAAACTGATTAGGAGGACGTTCTTGAACTTCCCAACACCACAACCACCGCTCAACAAACCCAATTACAACCTCAGCAATGGCCACCTCGGACAATGACAGTATGGAGCGCCTGCAAATCTTCAAAGACGCTCATCTCGCCCTGGCGCCGAAGAACGACTTCGCCGGCGGTCTCTGGGACAACGTCAAGATCGCATCAGCCTCCAAAGATACACACACCGCCGTCTTCACAGCTCTCGTGCCACCAGAGTACGGCAACCACAGACAGAGCGCACACGGCGGCGCCATCGCGACTCTATTCGACAGTCTCACCGGCTGCACCCTGGCGCTCATCTCCGAGCCAGGCTACTGGGTAAGTCGAGGATCAATCACGCTGTGTTTTGAGCCGGGCTACTTTGTAAGCCAACAATCACACACTTCGGCCGACCACGAGACCGAGCCCTGACACGCTTCTGCTACAGGACGGCCGCGAGGTCACGAGGAACCTCCAAATCAACTACTTCCGACCAGTGCCTGTGAACGAGGAGATACGCATCGAGTGTGAGATCGTCAATGCTGGCAAGCGACTGGCGACTGTGAGAGGCTTGATGAAGAAGGACAGCGATGGGACGTTGCTGGCGTCGTGCCTGCATGACAAGTTCAACCCTGTGGCTGGTGGTGGATCGAAGCTGTGAGATTGTCGTTTTCCAGAGCCATCCGTCTTGATCGAGGATGGGAGCATGTTCTGATTTGCCTGGCTGAAGTACACTTCTTCCTGCGTGCGAGAATTATCACGTCTTCTTCGCATCGTCTTTGATTGAGGCGCAAAACAGCTCGGAGCCTTGGAGGCGATCGCAGGGTCATTCGACCCAGATCGACCGAGAGACTGACAGCAACGGACCTGCTTCATAGCGTACAGAGAGCACGATACAATTCAGCATTCATTCATACCTCTGCGACTCTAAATGCTCTGCGTCACCGCGCTTTTAGCCAAACCCAAGCCGTGTAGAATGTGACAGCACATGCCTCCAGTCCTCCGGAACGCCATGCATCAGCACTCGATCAAACTAATTCCCCAATCTTGCTCAACCCTTTGAGCGAGCCTAGACTGAGCGCCAAACCTTGTGAGCGACTACGTATCCGCATGAAGCCAGTGACCGGTCCGTTCTCGCCTTCTTTCTCCACGCTCAAGTTGGCGAGTGCATCCTCACCTGAATCTGATGTTAGCTCTGTGTCCTTAAACACTGGCGTGGAACAACTTACCAAATACACTCCTCGCGTACAGATTCGCGCTCAAGAACTGGCAGTCGCCCTTAAGACTGGCCTCTGGCGTCAAGCAGCTCATGTTGGTCACCTTCATTAATCGTTGCAAGAAGTCTCTCAGTCCTGTACCAGCAGGCATCTTGGTGTTGATGTTGACCTTGTTCTCCCACTCGAACTCAGTCCACATCGTCCGGAATTGTGTCTCTGAGCAGTTGGCTGGTTGGATGTAGTCCATGATGTCAACGTGCACGTCGTTGAGAATGACGACATTTGACTCGGTAGATGATGGACCATCGTAGACAACGTTGCCGAAGATGACACCGGTGTCGGTCGATGAGACCTTGATAGTCGCTTGAACGTTGAGGAAGTCGAGACCCGGCAAGTTCTGAGTCGTCGGCCTTTCCACAACCTTGAGGTCACCGAGGGTTGCGAACTCGACGGACAGATTTTGAAGAGTCTCACGCGTCTGGTTGACCAGTAGCACATCCAAGATGATGTCGAACTGGTTGACTTGTACGTAGGCCTCGGCGTACACAGAGTCCGAGAATCCCGTGAGTTGAACAACGCGACTGAGCTTGGAGCTGAGATCTTCTGTCGTCGCATCCCCAGCAGTTGCCTTTTCCAGATCGACCACAGCCTCATCTGCACCGTCCACTGCGTTCTTCTTGCTGAGCTGTCGGATCGTAACGACATCATCAACTTGGACGGCGCTCTTGGACTTCAACACAGCGTCCTTCTCGGCGCGCTTCTTCTCCTCGACCTGGACCATGTTCACGAATGCTTTTCGGGTGTCATCCAAGAAAGCAACCTCAAGATCCTTCTTCTGCGAGAACTCGGCAAGAGATCGTACACAAGCCATGATACGGTCGACAGAGTCCTCGTCGATCGGCGCCTTGACGAATTGTGACTGACCAGCGCGGATGATGGAGATCATGATGAGCATAGCCTCAGCTCGGAGCGCGTTTGTTCTGGCAGAGTCGTCGGAGATTTCGTTGTGGCGCATCACAAGTTTGGTGAGAGTCGAAGACAGGACGGTCGCGAGGAAGTAATCGCCGTCCAAAATGAGCTGCCGAAGTGGAGGCTTTTGGGCAGCCTTGACGGCGTCCAACTTCGCTTTAGCGGATGACTGACTTGTGAGAGCGCTTTCAGTAGCATAGGTACCATCGGCGAGGACCTTGCGGGATCCAGTAGGAGCTGCGGGTTTTGCGTGGCCGTTCACTTGCTCAGAGTTGGCCTCTGCCTCGCCGTCGGCCTGCTCCTCTAGTAGACGAGCCTCCGATGCGACTATTGGAATCTCGCCCAAGCTCGCTCGGATGGTCTTCCATGCCTCTCTGATATCGTTCTGCTCGAGCGAGTACTCGCCAATGATCCAAAGACTTCCTCTATACACTTTGCCAGCGCGGACTTCGCTGAGGGTGGACACCAGTCTTTCAACGATCGAGCTGCGCATTTGTGGGAAGCGCTCGACGACCTCCTTCACGAAAGAGATGACATCGATCGCTGATGCGTTGTTGAAGTCCGAGATGAAGTCCATGAGCAGGCCAACGACGCTTTGCGCAACCTCGGAGAACTTGATGGCACACTGGTGGATGGAGTGAATGAGTAGGGACCGGTATTCGTTGTTCTTCTCGTACTGCTCGTCCACGGTCTTCGCGAGCTCTTTCTTGAGTAGCATGACCACCTCTTCCACATTCTTGCTCGAAACCATGTCCATGGCCAATTCTAATGCTTTCCTCCGCACGTCCAGGTCCGGGCTCGAAAGAACGCGCAAGATCTCCATGGTCAAGTCGTCCAGAATGCCCTCGTTAGCTTTGCGCAGCGAGTTGACCTTCTCCAGCACAATGAGCTTCACATTGTTATCCGACTCCTTGATGCTGAGCTCAATGAATTTGGACGCTGCAGCTTTGACTGCCACTGGGTTGCTCGTGAGCGCAGTGAGAGAAGATGCTGCTTCATACACCACTGTCGAGTCTTTTGCTTCCAACAAATCGAAGATCAATCTCAAGTACCGCGCTTTGTTCTGTGAATTGTGAACCGCATCTTTTCGAATGAACTCCAGCTCGACAAGTTGCAGCAGTTCACTTGCGTTGGGAATGCCCTCAAACACGCCACTTAAGTACTCCAAAGCCTTCTCGTGACTGATGCTGAGAAGCGCAGCGAAGGCGTTGCGCTTGCAGGTGTTGTCACTCTCGCCCTCGAGGAAGGTTTGAATCAGCTCCGGTGCATCTGGCATCAAAGCCTCCGAGTGTGTATAGATCGAGGCAATAGCGAAGACGGCATTCTTGCGAACGTACGAATGACGGTGCTCGAGGCAAGCTCGCGCAGGTGCGAGGAGTGGTTCGATCAGTTCGGCCTCCCGCAGCTTGCAGAGGAAGCGAAGAGTATTGCCGCGAATGTACTCGTTCGGGTGTTGGAGGTCCATTCGAATTCCGTTGCTGGAGGGAGTCAGTAACCATTCATTGTTCATGACCTCGTCCAATTGTCGTACCAAACCAAAATCATCTCCTGCTTCAGCTTTCCGGCAGCGTCCAGCTTCGGACATATCTCATAGTACAAGTATAACAGCTTCTTCAATGGCTTGCTCTTGGACGGCATGACGAAGCGGATGATGTGCATGAGGAGATTCGGCATTGAGTCACCATTGAGCATTATCGTCAAGATGCGCTTCATCGTCTCCACCTTGGACTCGTCTGTGCCCTTTTCCAGCTGGGTCTTGAGGTCCTGTTGCGATGGCTGATCGGCCACATTGTCCTGGTGCACAAGACTGTACGAAGTCTCGAGGAAGGTCGCCATGGTTGCTGTTGTGTGCTGCGAGATCGGGTGGTGTTATGTATGGGCGAGTCCTCCACGCTGGCGGTCCCTTGTGAGCCCAGCCCTGTCCGATTCCCTTCTTGCAGAACAAATGCGTGGAGTTCGCCTTGCGAAGGGTAGACGGCGACAATCGATTTGCGAGGATAATCGGCCAGGTGGAGAAACGGAACAGGTGGAGTGGTGTGAGGCTTGTGGTCAGTAGCTACCGTGGACTCCTGGGGCTAGAGACACGTTCACGAATTGTTGGAGGGTCCGGCTAAACCGCGGCGGTTCTCAGCAACCAAACTCTTGGCTCACATGAAAGTCGACCTTCACGACCGCATATAACATCGAGCCATTATCAGAACAGACAGGACTTTCCCTCGAAGATGGCGACAAATACAGCTCCAGACGCGTTCTATGTGCGCTACTAGTAGGTTCAATCCGAATCGCCTCGCGACAACGTTTCACGATGTCCCAGCGACTTTTGCTCTTCCTCGCACTGCGTTCTCCCTCAAGAGAACATTCGATCTGACCAGCGTGCAGCTCTGGCCATTCTGGTCGTTTTGGTCACGAGTTCCTGGGTGAGTTTACTTTGAAAGAAAGCCTTGAGCCTTGAACTAAGACAAGATGACAGAATTCGATTTCAGAGTCGTCGGAGATGGACGCTCTGCCGTTGCGCGATATGCAAACAACTCGAACTACCGTAACGACTCGCTGATCCGGAAGGAGAGTAAGTGGTTCGATCGGGGTACGCGTTGGTGCGAGGTGCCATACTGATATGAGCACCAGTGTGCGTAAGCACTCTCCTTGTGCAAGAGATCAAGCGCATTATCAAGGACAGTGAGATCATGAAGTATGTCAAACTGCACTGCCCAGGAGCGGGGAGCTAGTACGATCTGACTACAATTCAGGGAAGACGATACCAAGTGGCCACAGAAGAACAAAGACGGAAGACAAGAATTGGAGATTCGTTTCGGCGGCGAGCACATCTCATTCGAGGTCAGTCAATTCCATGGAATGCTGTCATGCCGCGTACTAATCACTTTCGGTGCACAGACTGCAAAGATTGGCTCTCTGGTGGATGTGAATGAGTCTGAGGATCCCGAAGGTCTGAGAGTATTCTACTACCTCGTGCAGGACCTCAAGGCATTGGTATTCTCACTCATATCACTACACTTCAAGGTGCGTATTCCAGCATGGGAGACACGAACTGCTTTGGCTGACAGAGTGGACAGATCAAGCCGATTTGAGTGGATGCCGTTGGTTCACATGCTGCGAGTGGGAGCAGCGAGAGCGAGGAGACAGGCGCCAAACAAGGCGCTCATTATGACGACCAACGACGAAGGCACTTCAGGGTGGAGTATATGTGACCTTTGCAGTTCCACAATCTCTCGTGAGTGACTTGTGGTCGAGGACTGCCAAGAGATATCCCGCAGTGCAGTCCGGAATCTGGGGCAGGGTTTTGGCAATAGCGCCCCCGCATCAGCAAGCTGGTGGTTGGTGCTTTGGGAAGCGACCAGTCGAGTGCGTGAGGATCGAGCCCGTTCTTTCACGTCATCTCTCATCAACAAGACACCTTCTGTCCGCCAAATCACGCTTTCACATCTCGTCCATATGCTATAACTCCTTGCGCGGTTGAATTCAGTCTTCTCTTGTTGTACATATCTTTGTAATGTCTTCATAGAGGCGTTGCACGCTACCTTCTACCGCCCATCGACCGACATCACGCGAGTGTATATCATGCCTACACCGAGCGAGCACACCGTGACCACCGTCCTGCCGCTGGACATTGCTGCGCCGCTGCGAACTGCATTCGCCAGTTGTCCGCCCGAGGACATCCGAGGACACAATGCGCACACGGAAGAGCAAGTAGAGAGCACGGAGACATCTGAGTCGTCGGCGGACGCAGAGACGGAAGCTGGAAGTCCTCCGAGTGACGGCAGTGATGATGGCTCTTCCACAGTGCAAACAGCGGCTGGACGAGAAACCGAGAGTACATCGCAAGCCAGCTCAGAAAGCGCTGAGATACCCGTCAAAGGCGAGCACCTTGAAGATGCGACACCGGCTACAGAGCTGCGAAGCCCCATGTCCATCTCTCCCGATCCTCTCGGTGACAGCGATTCAAGATTAGTTCAGCACATGTCGTCAGCCGCAATCTCTCCTGGCACATCATCACCGCAATATCTCCACTTCCCAGAGCTGGACAGAGACAGGGTAGGTCTGCCGTAGAATCATCGGTAGCAACCGAGCTGACGGGATATTGCAGCAAACATCGTATAACTCAACTACGTCTTTCTTGCGACCTGGAAGTAAATTCAGAGGCACTCAGCAATCCGACCGTCAAGTTTATGACGTCCAGGTCGAAATCAAGGATGTAGACATGGCAGAGTCATTTCTATGCGGCTACTTGCGCATTCAGGGTGAGCTGCACGAGACTATTGTTGCAAGAACAAAGAAAGACTGACGACCATCTCAGGCCTCACAGACGACCATCCAACCCTCACCACATTCTTTGAAGGCGAAATCATCGGACCAAAATATCTCTTCAAGACGGATCATCCATCTTGGGGTAGCAGTGAAAAGGTCGACATGCAGCACTGGGCTCGATTTCCCGCTTGGAGACCTCTGGCGAAATCTGCAAAATCCGCCAACTTCTCACTGAACAAATTCGAGCAACGTGAACACCTCTTCATGCGATGGAAAGAGTACTTTCTTGTGCCGGATCACAAGGTCAAGACCATCACCGGCGCTAGTTTCGAGGGCTTCTACTACATCTGCTTCAACCAGTGTTCCGGAACTGTCAGTGGGATATACTTTCATGCGAAAAGCGAAAAGTATCAGCAGTTGGAGTTGAGACACGTGGAGGACAGGGGCTGCATGCCCGCCATGGAGTTTCGATGATGAGGCGTAGCTGGCAAGGTTGCCCAAGAGAGGAGCCCGAAGATGGAACGATCAGCTCTCCAACTTTGATGACATTGATAGCGTTTGGGCGTACATTGACTGATGGCATGAGGAGTTTTGCTGGTTCGCGAAGAGCAGACCCAGCCTGCTTTCTTTACGATGGATCAAGGGACGATTGGCATACTATCACGTCGAGATGATAATTGATCATTCGCAGTCTGCATGATGGTCTGTTATTGTACAAAATCACTGACACTTTTGGTCCCACTGTTCATCGCGCTGCTCCGTTCGGCACATACTTTGCGAAGTTCAAAATCAAACCCTCTGACAGCAGCGCGAACTTCGACTCCTGCCGTCAAGCCCGAAACATAGGCGAAGCCTGAACCGCACATTTCCTTCCCATTGCCCGGACATCTGTCGGATATCAAAACCAAAACTTATTTCGACCGGGCCAAAGGCAGACAAGCTCCAGAAGCATCATGGGTGCACTGACCGGGTACTGGTTGGTGGTTGTCGCTGGCGCTGTTGCTGACAGGCGCGTTGGAGGTCTTAGGTTTGGTGGAGTTGTGAGACGAGCTGGGCGCAATAGGCAAGATGGACTGGACCCTTTGGGTGGACACCTCGGACGAGCCGGAGGCGACGGGTGCGATGGGGGTAGCGATCACACCCGGGACGGCGAAGTGAGGTCGTGGCGTGGGAGGTTGAGCCTGGAGTCACCCTTCAGCGATCGTTCGAAAATCTCCTCGACGCATGATTGACCAACCTCGTTGGTCTGTGATCCTGGCAAGTCGGGAGTCCAGCACATCCAGCAATGCTCGTTCTGGCACTCCTCGTACAGGACCGGCCGAGTGACCTCGCGGTTCTCGAAGACCATCACGACGCCAATTAGAGTGGTGTGCTTGGTGATGAGGGAGGTGTATCCGATTGGTGCTCCGCTGTAGTAGCATGGCTCATTGTCGGGTTCGGAGTTGGCGACCAGCTCTTGCAGAAGCGACGGCATGGTTGCGGTCGGGTCTCTGGCAATGGTCGGGAGGTGTGTGTTGGTCTAAGATGGACTGTCGGCCGAAGAGAATATACCCAGGGCTGCCATATTCCGAGAACGGTTGCCATACTTCTACGACGGATTGGCCGAGTGGATTGTACGGTACATGGTAACGCTACCCACGGTTTGCGTGCGTCCCGGGGAAATCTCGATCTTGTCGCTGGCGGAATGTGAGCACTGATGATATGACTGTGATCAGCTCTTGAGCAGTATATTCTTGCTGTAGTCCTTGTGCTGGAAACCCTCCATGATCGTAGGTCAAAATATGCTGCACGGCGTGCAATCGCTGCTAGGGCAGGGCAATTCCAATATTGCCTTTGTACGACCCATTGGTACATGCTTACATCATCAATCATCTCATTCGTGCCAGCGTAACCCGTAAAGCAATTGGCATCTCTCAATCAACCACCTTGAGTTTCGTTCTCGTCCAGGATCATGGCACCGAAGCCGCCCCACCCGTGGAACTCCTCGGCCATCTTGACGGCCGACTTGAGGTAGAATTGGTTGGCATCACCCCAGGTTCTGCTGGCTTCATGCATACAACGCAGTGCTTTCACGAAATGTGCATCGGTGTTGTATTCGCTCTTGAGCGCTTTCTCCTTGACAAACTTCCAATCGCGGCCCTCCAGCTCAACAAGCTTGATTTTGTCGATGTTGACTCTTGGGCGAAGCTGGGCGATGTAAACCAGGAGAGTGAAGAGCCACCATTGTCGTACTAGTGGAATGTGGTGCTTGCTCGGTATGAGCGGTAGAAGTGTCCGCACTGCATGGGAGCTCGTCAGGAGGTGTACACCGAAAAAGTCGTATCCCTTCTCATTCTTGGAAGATTGTGCTGCCACAACAAGAGCGACTGCAAGCTTTTGAGACTCTGCAAATTGCTCTGTGGGCTTCTTGATGTCCCATGAGTTCCAATACTCGAGTGCCGCTGCTGCAAGCTCTTCGTTGCCAAGGATCTTCTCGATGTTGTCGCTGCCCTGGTGCTCGGCCAGATCGTCAAACTTAGGATCGTTCGCTACTCGATCGAGGATGGTAAACAACGAGTCTGTTGGGTTCTGAGCAGGCTTCGTGTATTTCGGATCATCAAGAAAGACGTGCCAGTCGTTGTAAAAGCATGCAGCAAGCCCCATCGCCTCGATGGCCACAGTCCGTGATGAAAGCTCATAGCCATATCCGAGGTGGATCAGTGGATGTGCCAGGCCCGCGATGAGATTGTTGATCAGAGGTTGGTCACCAGAAAGGAGGTACTCGTCCAGTAACGATCGCCAATCGTATCCGTGCCGAACAAGCTGATCCTCGAAGAAATCGATGTACGCTCGCTGGTATCTGCCAACACTCGTCAGCTACCGCTCGATATCATGTTTCATGTTCTTCAACGTACTCTTTCTTTCCTAGGAAGTCCCGCCAGTCATCCCTCGATATCTCGCCTGGACTGTCCACCCATGCCTCCAAGTGCTTCGACTCTGTATCGTAGATGTGGTTCAACTCATCGGCATCGGCTCCGAGAATGTATGCGGATCCGAGGATGTGCGGCGTGTGGTTGTGAAATCGTAGTTGGTTGTAGATGATACTGTGATTGATGTGATTTGCTTTGATGAGGTGTTTGAGCGTTCGTGCTCGTTTCTCTGGTCGCTCTTCTATGTCGTGAACCTCTGCCTTGGGAACCTTGATGCCGCTGCCGGGCAGGCTCCAGGAAGGCAGCTGAGGAAGTCTGAACTGGAACATAGTGCGGTCGCGTTTCTCAGGACAATGGAATGATCGCTCGAAAGGAGGAGACGAGCAAGTACAATGCAAGTCGATGTCGATGTCGTCTGCCGACCTGTCACCTGTCTGATGATGTCTGACGTTATCGTACAGGCCACCATCTTCCCCGCGTCAGCCGATCCAGCAGACTCCTTCCTCTCACTCACTTCACCTCCTGATCAACGGTCTACACGTTCGTACACCTACCTGCAGAATTACCATACTGTCTTTTACGTACCAGAGAGCAGTAACCTGAGACGCTGCTTCTCGAAGCCGAACACTTCCACGATGGACGACTCGCGACAGAGTCTCGTCTGAGAGCGATGAGCGGCACGGCGACGAAGCCACGGCGGACTCCTATCTTATCTGAACGAGCAAAGACGACTTCGGGACTACCGGGCCGTTGGTCTTGCGTCTACGAACACATCTAATGATGTAGCAATCTTGGTCAGTGGATCATTTGGCATGCTTTTCTTCTCTCTCATAACCGACAAGATTGTCGAGAGGCACCTTTGCCGAACATACTCTCATTGTCACATTTTGAAAGAACAATGCCTTCGAAAGCTCTGCTTGTAGAGGTTCCAAGACGAATTTCAAGTAACTGCTGGGCTCTGTAATCCAACATGTTTGTAGGGCATCATGGCAAACCTCGTGTCGACGATAAGGTATGCCCACTGCGCTCGTCGTTTCCTATTCTCATACGCACATTCCGTTATACACATTTTCTACAATGCATCAGATGTATTCAGATGCTGGAAGCCATTCACTCGCTGCTTCATGTTAGCTGCTGAAGAACAATGTACTCAACACAAACCGTGGAAGTCTTTGGTGAACGCACGTGCTGGCAATTCACGTACTCTGCGCTAGGGAGCACGGCCCTCTCGCCTGCGTCTCCTGGTATATCAACTTCTTGTTGGTCTGCGACTTCTGGAAATTACACTCTCGACATTGACATCTCCGACGCCATCCCATCCACCAAGCAGCCCAAGGCTTCGGCAAGAACCCAAAGCCTCAAGCACCAACAGAAGCATTTGTCAACCGACTTCTTCCACCCCGTCCCAAACCACCGATACAATGGCCGCCGCCGTTTCTACCACCGAACAAGCTACAGGTGCAGCCTCGAGCGTCTCAAACGCCAAGAAGGGCACGAAGTCGTCCACGAAGCAGGGGGACGGAGTTCGCAACAAGTACGAGCGGCCGTAAGTCAGCCTCTCACGTTTGCTCACCTGTTCAATCACTAAGCTGACCCAATTAGACCCCCCGGCTACGAGCCACCGCCAGGCACTCCCCACTCGTGGTGACGGGTCACAACCACGGCATGATTCTCCAGGAGTGGGAGTTTTGCTTGAAGCTACGCGGCGAGCCGAACGCGGGCTGTCGTGCGGGCCACTGGGGCTATTACGTGTGGTGGCAGGGCGTGATCCGCAAGGCGATCGTGCTCATCCGCCCGGAGTGTGATTATATCCACCCGGACGACGTAGACGACGAGGGCAAGAGCGATCCCGGCAAGGGCGCGGACGGGGACATGGCGGGAGGAAATGCCACGGTGCAGGCTTAAGGGGATGATTTGTTCCACTTGGTTTTGTGTTTTATGATGCGTGGTTCTTGACTTTCCTCGACTGGCACAGAGGCATCGCTGCCGTTCCCGCTGCTGCGATCGATGCTATGCGTTCAACCGACGGTGTCCAAGTGGAGAGCATTGAGTGCAGTTCATGGGGATTTTGGATGACTTTCAATGACACAAAAGCTCTGCTACATCATACTACGTCGCTTCAAGTCTCAATTAATATGCGTGACCAACTTCCCCTGGTTCGACCCGCTGAAAAGCTTGAGCCACGTTTTCGGCACGTCCTCGAAAGAGCCGCTCACCACAGTCTCACCACCCTCAATCTCCAGCTTCCCATCCTCAAGTGCCTGTCTGAGCTCATCGAGCGCCCTAGGGAAGTCCTTCATGTAGTCCAGCACGATGAAGCCCTGCACTCTGACACGCATAATAACAATCTCGAACCAGTTCTTGAGACCAGCGGTACGCTCTGGAGCAGTGTTGTAAGAGCTGATAGCACCGCAGGCGATGACTCGGCCGCGGCTGGCCATGCGGCTCAACACCAGGTCGAGGATGTCGCCTGCCACGTTGTCGAAGTAGACGTCGACGAAACCGTCGCCGGTCGGAGTCTGCTTCCTAAAGTCCTCCTTGAACGAAGAGGACTTGTAGTTCAGGCACACGTCGGCACCGAGCTTCTCGACCCATCTGGGAGATTGTCAGCCATTATCAAGCCCTGGACTGAGTCCATCGTTGCTTACCTGCACTTCTCATCGGTGCCTGCGATACCGATGACCTTCTTGCAGCCAATGATCTTCTTAGCTATTTGGACAGCCATTGACCCGGTAGCTCCGGCAGCACCACTGATGACAACGATGTCCTCCTTCTTCGCCTGGCCAACCTCAGTGAGACCAAAGTATGCAGTCAGACCAGTACCACCCAGAGCACCCAAGTAATGAGTCTTGCTCATGTTTCCTGGGAGGTCCTTGGCAGGCTGCACGGCGCTAGCCTTGACGACAGCCAGCTCAGTCCATCCTGGTGAAGCAACGACAACGTCGCCCTTCTTGTAGTTGGACGACTTCGACTCGACGACCTCACCCAGACCGCGGGCAGACATCGAAGCTCCGACCTTGACGGGCGGGACATAAAGTCTGCCACTTTCGGCAAGATCTGGGTCGATCCAGCCTCGCTGAGCTGGGTCGTTGGACAAGTCGGTGATCTTGATCAGGAGTTCATCGTCTTGAAGCTCTGGGAGCTCGACCTCCTTCAGTTTGAAGGTCTGCTCGGGGCCGTCCAGTTGAGGCTGGTCTCTTGGCTGATGAGCAAGTTGCCATTGGCGGGTCTTGACCATTGTTTCGTTGTGTATTGGTTGCGATGTTGGTGTGTGTTTGTTTGTGGTGATCGTTGGGCAGGAGCTTCCTTCTTGTATGCCCGAAAGGTTTATGCCGAGGTCAAGTTACGTTCGGTAAGGAGATGCTCTGTAATCAGGTTGCAGAACCTTCAGGTAGATTGTGTTGCTGGAACGGATGTTTCTTGTAAAGGACATACGTCCGGATGTGACGAAACGGGTCCACGAGCCCCACATTGCTGACACGCCAGAACCTTGTCAAAACTCAAAATTGGGAGGGAGGCCGGGTCGGCCAAGTGAATGTCTGACCTCACCTCTACAACAGTAAGTAACAACACATCGCTCATACACGCGCCTATGACCGCCTTGGCTATTTCATATTGATCGTGACCCCTGAGATTTGATCTGAGAACTCCAAGATGGATGGACTTTTGGAATGCTCTCCTCGATATTATTGCCAGCCATGCCTCCACTTACGACTGCCGGCTACCCGTACATGACATTGTCTCGAGTGTGATACGAATATCATCTATGGAGCAGTGTATGGTATCGAATTGGACTCCATTTACAGGGCACCCGAGCCTGCTGGTTGCGACATGCTCACGCTGAAGAGCTAAGGCTCAATGGGGATGATGTGCATTTTCCCTTCTCAAGTGCACTGCGCATCTAACAGGCAACACCGACTGACGGATACACAGCCGCCGAAAGCCTCATTGGAGGCGTTAGTCTGATTTCTCACGTATCCGCTCAAACTCCGCTACAGCGCGAGATTCCAATGCCGGATGTCAGCTCTCATCGCTACTCCATTGTTCCGGCCTTGTGTCAATTAGGGATCGATCTGAACGAAGCAAGTTAACAAAGCCCAGACTCAGGGCACCCGCGGCGGCACTTTGTCACATGTGAAACGATGCATGTCCCCGTTAGGTGAATTGTTCTTTGTCCCTTAATTACGTTTTCGTCAAGTCCGACACACACCTTCTTTCTTTCTAACTGGGTGCTTTCCTTACCTCGACCTTATCTTTCCTTCCTTGACTAAAATTCCACCTTCCTACCTACCATTTCCGACTGAGTCGCTCTTCCTTACGGACACTTTCATTCTGGGAGCAATGATAATGGTCTGTGGCCACCATCCTCACGGACCTCACCTTCGTGAAGACCTTGCTAACAGTAACGTAGGCCGGCCAGATCTGCGCCGCTAGCCAGGTGCCTGTCTTTCGCTTCCTCGATCTTCCTCGGGAGCTTCGCGATGTGGTCTAGGAGCTGGAAGTTATAGACCATGCGCCCATCGAATTAAAGCGAAGCGGCCGTCTCGTCCCCAAATCGAGGTTGTGTGCTGTCAGCCACCAAGTCAGGAGTGAATACTTGGCCGCCCTCGAGGACGCCCCACGTATTGAGATGACCAGCGTGCGGTTTGACTTCGGGCCCCTTATTACGTTCCTAAATCGTCTGTCGGAGGCGCACGCCTACAAATTATCCAATGCTCCCCATTCAAAAGGAAAACGAACCATCACAGTCAACTTCACGACCTTCTACACTTGCACGCCGCCCAACAATGCGCTCTTGAAGCGCTGGTTGAACAGGTTCCGGACGGTAGATAAGAGGGGATTGGACATGAATTTCTCCTACAACTTCCCGTCCGCGCTTCCGGAAAAAGATTTCACGCCACATCCTGACGTGGGCCACCCAAAGCGGTTCTTGAACAAGTTGAGGCTTGAGTATACCGGTCGCGCGGCGGAGGAACTGCAGAAGTTTAGAAGGGCGCTCGCGGCTCTGTACAAGAGATCCCGTCGCGGTTCAACTAGTTATTGGCTTCAATTCTAAAATGGCTCGGGTATTGCCGTGGTGGGTGACAACTTGACAAGGCGTGGTAAAGTTGAACAGGTGAAAATGAAGGCAAAGATCGAGGGGACAGGGGAGGAAGACCATGGCAAACAAAGGTCGAATTCGTTCCGCACTTTGGACTAGGTTCGAACATCAGAACATAGCAAGACACGACGCATGGCGGCATGGAATACAATTGTCACCCTCAAAGAGTCGGCAGACCGCTTTGCACGCAGCTCAGGAGCAGCTCAAGACGGCCTAGAGCGACAGCGAAGTAGCGTTCTTTCAGCAGTTCTTGCAAATGCCACTTTCATGCTGCCATTCGATGAAGTGAAAGAACGACTGGAGTGGTGAAGAGGCGCAAACCCAAGTAAGCTCGAGTGGTAAGTTGACACTGCTCAGGGTTCTTCTACATGTTGACTGTTGAGCATATCTTACGCAAGCTGTTACCTCTGATGCCACTGATGCGGGACGTCGCATGTTTCTGATGTGCTGATGCTTGCCTGAGTGATGCCTGATGGCGCAAATTTGTTTTCAGGTGAATGCGCTTTTGCTCGTGCTTTGCTCCTGGACTTGTTCTCCACCTTCGTTTGCTCTCGACGGAATTCCTTTCGAAATCGCCCTTCATCGATCTAACATCGATCCTACCTGCGCACCGTCTTCTTGATCATCTCCTGTCATTGTTCAAGACCATCATCTCTCTCTCACTCACCAGCGCTCTCATACTTCATCACCTCGGTCGTCTCGTCGCCACGGTCATGGTTTGTACCAGTCGCGCGCATTCAACAAGGCTCAGCTAACAAGTAATGCAGGCCCCACCGAGGCGCAAGAAGCGCAAGACGACTCCGTCAGACCAGTCGCTCGCGGTTGATCCGCTATCCGAGTCAAAGACCACCATCACAACATTGTCTTCCGACCATGAAAAGACGACCGATGAACAAGGATCGCACGAGAAGGCCCCCGCAGACACGATCTCTCCCCCGTTCCGGTTCTTGGACCTTCCGGCGGAGCTTCGCGACACAATCTACGAAGAAGTCGCCAGTGAGCAGCCCGATGTCGTATTGAAGCGCAATGGCCATTTGATGGTTGATTCTAGGCTGTGCTCAGCCAGTCACCAAGTCCGCGGCGAATACCTCGCTATCCTTGAGAACGTATCGGCGATATCAACCACTATTCCGCGCTACGACTTTCGACACGTGGTACGGTTCGTGAATCGTATCTCCGAGCGGCACGTCAAGAAATTGTCCAGATCGGGCGACACTCCACGCAAACAAGCACTCCTCATCAACATTAAGGTACCTTACAGTTCCAGTGTAGCATGGGCCGCGGCAGGATCGTTGCCACCACTACCTGCGCCCCGAAATGATCTCTTGTCGCGCTGGCTGAATCGCTTCGGCGTCCCGGCGAAGAGAGGCATCAACATGAATTTCTCCTACGAGTTCCACGCCATGAGCTCCTACGTCTTGGACGAGAAACGGAGTATGGCCAAACGCCTACTTGAAAGGATGAAGGTGGAATACGGTGGCCGCGCCAGGGAGGAGGTGATCAAGATGATCACAGCGCTTGACAACATGCACATTTACGGCAATCCATAGCTCAAAGCCGGACTGCATGGGGGAAGCGAACGGAAGAAAGCCAGGAGCACCTTTGGAGCGCAGAAACACAGCGCAACGTCTAGCGTTCGGAACAACGTCCGAGTCGTTCGGAGACTTTACATGAAGTCGATTTGAAGAGCTCCTGGGCATCTTGGAGAAAACGCGCGGCCGAGATCATGGCGTTTACATCGCTCTCACGGCAAAAGCAATTGCTCGCACGGCGGGCTGCAGACAAGAACGCAGACGTAAGCAAGTGCAGGCAATGGAAATCTGGCACGAGAGCTCGGATAGATCAGAGACAATAACCGCTGTGAATTGCTTGCTACTTCTCCAAAACTTTCGTATCTGCGCATCTTGTGTCGTGTCGTGAGACCTGCTTGCCATCACGCTGAGTGAGGTTCGTGGGTTGATCCAAGAACATTCTTCAGCCGAAGTCCTTGCTTGTATTCAACAGCGTCAAAGCGTCTCCTGTTCTAAGTTTCCAACATCTGCGCATAACAAAGCACAATCACATCTCATAACCGCCAACATGACTTCAAGCCCTGCCAAGGGCGTACTAACGACCCAGATAATCGTACGCGTGCGAGCGGCCGCCGGAGTACTAACCCGGGGGAGGCTGCGCGTGTGGTGATGGCATTGGCAATTGTGCTTGGATCGATGGCTGGACTGAAGGCGCACCGTTGAGATCCGCACCCAGCTTGGGTGAAAGCTCCTGCATCTTCTTGACGGGTATAGTGCCCGTTGCTCCAGCTGCTTGCTGGCTCGGACTCGGAGCTAGCGGAGTAGCAGGCGGTAAGATTGTGCTCTCATGGAGGCTGTGCGCTGAGGAAGGAGGAGCGGGACTTTGGTCGTGCTTCTGTGGGATGGCCGTCGAGGCCGCCGGCCATGGACCGCTCATGCCATCAGCGACGACCTGACTGGTGTGCTTGGCATCACCTGCGCTCGTTGGACGCATCTGCGGAGTGTGGACCTGGCTGCCCTGGAGCTGTCCCGCGTGATGCCCATTGGAAGGAGGGAATTGAAGCGTCTGGGGATTCTGTGTGGGGTGGGTGATCGGGCGCGGGCTGGGTCGAGTTGGCTGCTGAGCAGCAGGTGGTGGTGACGATTTCACTGGCGAGTGAGACGGTGCTTGATAAACGGAGTTGACTGGCGGCGGGAGAGTCGGTTTCGGGCTTTGCTGTAAACTTGGCTGCTGCTGCTGCTGCGACGGGTAAGAGGGCGCATGTGCTTGGCCGTAAGCTTGAGGTGTCGCATATGGCTGGCCCGGGGGCTGAGGGGGCGAAGATGACGCTGGTTTCGGTGTCTGCTTGCTCGGAGACTGGAATCCATTTATCAACTGGCTCGAACCTCGGCGTTCCGTGGGCTGTGCTGGATACGGTTGCTGGTATTGTTGAGGGTAGTGCTGTTGTTGTTGGTAGTGCTGGCCTTGATTGTACTGCGGTGGCGGCTGGGGCTGGGGCGGGTAGTAGTACTGTCCTGGCGCAGGGTACGCGCTGGGATGCGGAGCAGCATGTGCATAGTACCCATTCTGTGGTTGATGTTGCGGCGGTAAGTATTGCTGCTGATTTTGGTGGTACGGAGGATGACCACCGGCAGAAGCCACGGCGCTGGAGTGAGCATACTGGTGCTGCTGTTGATGATGAGTGGCAGCATAGCCATTAGGCGCCGTAGCAGGTGAGCTTGAATGTCCTGAGCTCGGTCTTCGCGGCTGAGCCGAGTGTGCTCCCTGCGAATGAGATGGTGATGGACGAGGCGCAAAGTTCCCAATCGGTGGGAAGACGTAGCCTGGAGGTTGCGCGTGCTGTGGCGTCGAGTTTGGGCCATTCATGTTCGGGCCAACGGGACCGGCACATGGGCGTGGTCCATTGGACGAATTCAAAGCATCGAGCTGCCTCGAGACATGGTCTGGAAGAGGTGGTTGCTGTCCGTTCGGGACTGGTCGACTCGCTGCTTTCTGCATCTCAGGACTACCGCTGCCGCGATTCGTAAGCTTGAGCGGAGGAATCTTGGGCTTATTCGCGTCCTCCTCCTTTCGCTTGCAGGTACCGCAAATGAAGCTGAAATCCTCTTTCTCGGCCTGCTTCGCTGTGAATCCATGACACTTGCTGTGCTGCCAGACGTTGCACCTGTCGCAGGCCACACTATGTGTTCCATCGTCCAGATTCTCGCCATGCACACCGCAGACAGAGCAGTCGAAGAACCAGTTACCCTCTTCCTCGGCGAGCTTCTCCAGTTCCTTCTTGTGTTGCTCCTTTTGAGTGACTCGCTGGCGTTCGGAGATGCGTTTCAATTCGGCAATGGAGTCGCTGTCTGGCCCTTGTGAGCCTGCGCGTTCCGCGTCTTCCTCCAGCTTGGCCAGCTCCTCCTCGTGGAGGATGCGTTTGGCCTCGCGCTCGCGCAATCTCTGCTCGCGTGTGAGCCGCCGCGATTCGTGGCCCTGCATGTCTGTTAGCAAGTCTAGTGAATCATACAGCATCGAGATACCATACCTCTTCAATGCGCTTCTGCCGGTCCTGCTCTTCCCGCGCCATCTTGAGGTCGGCAATCTTCTTTTCTTCAGCTTCACGTTCCGCCCGCTCTTGTGCCTCTCGCTCGGCCTTGCCCGCCAACCGACTGGACCGCTTGGCCGTAGCCATCTTCTGCTCATTCTCCAACTCTCGCAACTTCTTCAATTGCTTCTGTCGCACAGCCTCGGCTCGCTTCTCAATGATCGGCAGTACGTCCTCTTCAATCCGAGCACGGAGCCGCTTTTCGTTCGGATCGCGCGAGCGGAAGATGGTGGCCAAGAATTCCTGATACTCTTCGAGCGTGATGGCGATCAATTCCCACGTCTTGCTGGTGAAGCCATAGCCCGGTTCAACGTCCGCGTCCTCTGCGTTTGTCATCACAGTATCCTCCACCGCAGTATCTTCCGCTTCAGGCTCCTCCTCTGCCTCTTCCTCTTCGCTCTCTTCCACCTTCTGGCGTTTGCTCGATCGGGTGCCGCGCGTGCGGGGTCGGACGTTCTTCTTCGCAGCCTTACTTTTCGGCTTTGGCTTGCTCTTCTTCTGCACTGGCGAAGGAGGGGGCAATGGTTCGTCGGAGCGGCGGTACAGTCGGTTATCATCCAGGACAAAGTAGGCGCGGTCGTCCTTATCCCAACCCAAGGGTTCCATGCGCCAATTTAGGTCGTCTTCGTCCTCTGGCATCATGCTTCTCATGCGATCAACGTTTCCAAACGTCCAAACGCTTAGCTGCTGCAGGATTTGAATTCGTGTGTAGATGCTCATATCGTTGAACTTGATGGGGTCCTCCTCTTCGCCGAAGGGATTTCGCTGCGGGGCCTTGGCGACATACTGTCGGCGTGTGTACTCGTCGAAGATCTCTGGTCTGCCAACAGTCAGTCGGTGTGCACAGGCGATGGATGTAGCAGCGTCCCTACGTGAGCCCGCGATGCGATGAAACATATTTGAGGAATTGGAGACCGATTTGTGCGAGGCGTTCGGAAGGGTTTGGCTTGAGGCACTCCGCTTCGAGATCCTATCACCAAATTGCCATCAGTATTTTGGTCTCTGGCCTCAGAGGTTTCATATGGCGTATGTCGCGAAGCCTCGGGGGTGTTTCATACCTCAATATCGAAGTCGTCGTCAATTTTGACCACATGACCGAACAGGAAAATGTATTGCATCAAGCTAGCAAACTCCCACATATTTCGAAGCTTCGTGAGCACTTCCAAGTTCTCGGGCGCGACCTGCGCCTCAACAGGCAGATCGAGCTCGGCATCGTCTCTCGTCCGCTTGTAGCGCGGCATGGTGAACGTGGGGACCCAAGAGGGCAGCGGCCAAGGAATTTCCAAATATGATCGTAATACGCTGAGACAGAGGCAGCCAGAGTTCTGCCGTGGGTGGTCGTGCGAATGGTAAGATACGATAAAATGGGTGTGGTCAAAGAAGAGCGCGGAAACGATGCTGTACTTCGAGACCGAGACGCGATTTCGCGGCGGAGGGCTCTCGCGATCAGCCGCTAGTGCAAACCTTAAAACCCAATCGCCCGTCATCATTCAGTCCCTGCAAGCGCTGAACAAGTGACGATACTCAATCGACATCCATGGATTGACATGCTACCGCGAGACCATGTGTCTTACTCCACTCGGATTCGTGCGAGCCATGATCTCGCCCAACAGCGCAGCTGAGCCCATACCGCTCGCAGAGACTGACCAGATCTCGGACCATGGAGACACCGATGCAGAAGCCGAAGGATCACACATGTCAGAGCAAGAACACAAACAAATCCGCAATCTGATCTTCACTTCTCACCTTCTCTCCACTTGGAACTCACGGGTCTTCGAGTTCGGCGCTTTCCTATTCCTCGCCAACATATATCCTGACACCTTACTACCCGCTTCGATTTACGCTCTAGCAAGAGCTGCCTCGGCTGCCATCCTGTCTCCATGGCTCGGCTCGTATATAGACAAGTCGGATCGTTTAAGGGCTGTCCGTATATCTATAGGCAAGTTGGAGTGATTTGCAGGTCGATTACCCTTCCTGACTTTCTCCTATCAGTCGGTCAGCGTGTTGCTGTTGCGCTCTCGTGCGTTGCCTTATATCTACTTGCACGTTTTGAGAGCCTACGGAATGGCAGGGCAAGTTCGATCGCATTCCTGGCCGGCCTGTCCCTGCTGGCCTGCGTTGAGAAGCTGAGCGCCGTCCTGAACACCATCTCGGTGGAAAGAGACTGGGTCGTGATAGTGGCTGGCGGCCACGAGAAACGACTGCGAGGTCAGTCGCTTTGCCTAAGCATGGTCGAGTCGTCGAATTGTCAAGACTGACTTTTCTCCGCAGATCTGAACGCACAAATGCGTCGAATCGATCTCTTCTGTAAACTCATCGGACCGCTGGCCATTGCGTACATCGATGGAGCATCTCCCGAGATCGCCATCATGGTCACTGGCGGCATGACGATGATTTCGGTCATTGTGGAATACTGGACGATTGCCCGCGTGTATCACTCGGTCCCAGCACTTCGAGCGCCCAAAGAGACTACTCTGGTGGGAAGAGACCAGACCATGGCAGCGAAGATCAAGTCATCTGTCGCTGGCACAGTGATATACGTCAAGCACCGAGCCTTTCTCCCATCGCTTGCGTTAGCTCTGCTCTACCTGACGGTACTGGCGTTCGGAGGCCAGATGCTCACATACCTCCTCAGTTTGGGCTTATCCTCAGGCCTAGTCGGCGTGCTGCGCGGCGTCTCCGCCATTTTCGAGATGTCTGCAACATGGATCGCCCCCAGGATCATGTCACACATCGGACCTGTTCGAAGTGGAATCTGGTTCATCAACTGGCAGATCATTTGTGTGTCGGTTGCCTGTGCTTTCTTCTGGCTCGATTACAACCCTACAATCGCAGCGGTTGGCACCGTCACCGCGGTCATCGCAAGCCGCGTAGGACTCTGGGGCTTTGATCTTAGTGCGCAGATGATCATACAGGAGGAGGTCGAGCCGGTTCACCGAGGAACATTCTCGTCGCAGGAATTCGCGCTGCAGAACATCTTCGAAATGCTTGCGTTTGCCAGTACGATTGTGTTTCCAAAACCGGCTGAATTCAAGTACCCTGCGACGATCAGCGCTGGCGCAGTAGCCGTGGCAGGAGTACTTTATGCCGTCTTCGTACGATCGAGAAGAGGACACCTACTGCACTGGAGCAAATGCATCGACCGACACCAGAAGAACGGGACACACGGGTGGACGAGGGTTGCAGATGATGATACTGCGGACGATGCAGATGACCACGGAGAGGAGCTCAATGGCCTGCTGCCGGCCGCAAATCGTGTATGAGAGCAATGTGCCCTTCCACAGCCAATGTTGTTGCCTAGTCACATACATACATCTCATGACATCGAGCGCAGCAATCCCTCGAGATACACGACACCACTGACCACACCATCCACAATCATAATTCGCTCTCCCTCCAATTCGCCCAGTTGCTCTACACACGCCTCCCTCACGGTCTGATCCATACCAGCCATACCCGCACACCCCAAACAGATTGCCTTCGTACCGTCCTGCAGAAGCTTCTTGACAGCAGCGTTCATCCTCGCATCCACCTCCGGCTTCGGCGTCGAATGCAATTCATCCGCATTCAATCCGGTCGTTTTCGTCCCCGCATAACGTGTGCTGGCGCTAGAGCCGAGCAAATCTGTCACTGCATCTGCTAAGATGATTTCCCACTGTGATCCCGTGCTCACGATGCCGAATTTGTCGACCGGGTTAATGCCTTGCAAGCAGGTTGCCACTGAAGCTTCGAAAATGCCCGTCACGGGTTTCCTGAAGGCGGCTTTGGCAATCTCGGCCCGTAGAAGGGCGACGAGCGGATGGTGGGAATAGCAGCAGACTAGGAAGGCATCGTAGTCTGCTAGTTGCTCCAGAAGTGCTGGGAGACAATGTCTCGCAGATGTTGCTGCGTCGTCTTCATTATTGATGGAGGGCACGCCCGAAGGTGCAGTGAAGAAGTCGAAGCGGGTCTACTGTGTCGTGTCGTCAGAACGGCAGGGTGCAGAGTGAGTAGATACGACTCACTGTCTCGTATCCTAATGAGTGTACAAGCGGCTTTAGACCATCGGTCATCGCCTGCGTTGTGTTGGGATTGATGACCAGGATCGAGCGACCATTATTGGAAGCCATGACTCGTCCGTGACTCCAGTAATGAACTTCCCGTCGTGACTCTCGTGAGGCTTTCGGTTGGTCTGCCGAGACGGAATGCTATTCTCCCACGGAGCTGTCAAGGGATAATCTCACAAGCCGGGGGATCCAGGACGGCCACGAGGATGAGCACTGGTTTGCTTTCCCTGTGGGCCTGTAGCACGCACTGTGCTTGACCGACTTGCCACGATTTTCAAGTAGGACGATAGGAATGGCGGTATTACCTTGGATCGGACAAGCTGATGACAGGTATGTGTGGTCCTTGATGCCGGTGAGCTCAATTTGCTCCACGCCCCGTGGAGAGTTTTGAGTTTCGGTTTGCCGATGGGGCCCTTCGATCGGGGGCCCTTCGATCGGCAAATCGAGGGTTCGCTCGGAAGTGGAACCGTCGGACCGATACGCAACCCTGAAGCCAGAAGGAAGGGAATGCCAGACGAAAGTGTAATAAACGCGTTCAATGTTGGAGAAGATACACGCAAAGCCTCAGCTCACTGTCCTTGAACTACGCCTCTGCATCCAGTCCGCGCCACACTCGCTTCCTGAAATCGACGCCTCTACCTACACCAGACTCCGCCACGCTTCCCTAGATCAGCACCCGGTGCCACGGACGCTCGCTATCAAAAGTCCCCGATCGCCCCTCATCGAGGACTGGCAATTCACCTCATGTCTCAGGCCCAATGACGGTAGAACGAGGGATTTGTCGACTTCGCGACGAGCGCTGATTGCTCCGTGGGCATGGCCTCGGACGAGTCAGCGCAGCATCGCCGCAATCAGTCTGACAGCAGCGCCATTCAACTCCAGAACCTTTCCACCTCGAATGGCACGAATGGGCGAGTTGGCGGTCTGTCCCGCGAGGAATCGCATCGACGCACTCTTAGTGACAGAGGTCGAGAGCTGTTTCGCGCCGGACGAGCGAATGCGGGCAACAATCGAGCGGATGCGCCGTACACACCCATACACGATGGCTCGCCCAGTCCACCTCCGCGCGGCAACCCAACAGCATTCGTTACAACGCCGTCTGGGCAGCACCGAAGAGTTCAGGAAGAAGACGATGGCGAGGCGATGTCGCCTATTGCGGATAGAGGCGCATTCCAGTCGGCCATTGGATTCGCCGGGCTGAGCTTCACCGCGAGCCAGAATTCTTTGGACGAGATCGACGAGACGGAGTATGATACGCCGCAGAGGCCGCGACGCTCCTCGAGAGCAACACCGAACAGTCTACCAACGATACGGACGGTCAGCATGACCAGTAATAGCTCGGATGACATGGTGCCGGTACAACTAGACGACGGGCCAGCATACTTCACACCAGGCACAGCGGATGAGGATGATACCCTACCGTTGACAGACTCTTCCAAGCTGCAACCATCTGTCAAGGCAACTCAGAACTCAAGTCCAGGTCAGCGGTATGACAGGCAAGCAAGGTCTGGGTCGTCAATAGGCGGGCTGAGTGGGTTGAGCGTGCGGTTCCCGAGCAGGCAACATCGTTCGACCAATTCGAGGCTCGGCGACGATTTGAACAGCATAGAGATGGGTTCGAGGACACCGGGATCGGACGCGAGCAGGTCTCCTCGCCGGAAGTCGTCCTTGTCACCGGGAGGAGATACCCTTCACAGAACCGGAACCATGTTCCGGAATATGTCTCAGCGTGTGGTCAACCTGAGCAACGAGTCCGAGCCGGTTGAGAGGATGCTTCGAAGACGCTCGAGTGCACATCAGCGGCCCGAGGAACGGACATCCTCGCACAGCTTTCGCGAGGGTGGCCTGGACGGCAATGCACCATCCAAATCTTCGAGCGAGAAACCGGCTTCGTTCACGGCAATCGAAACGCCCCCGGAGCTTCCGGCTAGGGATCAGAACCCTTTGAGAGGCAAGTCTTTGGGCATCTTCTCCCCCGAGAGCAAAGTTCGGCGAGCACTTCTGGAATTTCTTGTGCACCCTTTTGTGGAACCTGTGATCCTCCTCTTGATAGTCATACAGACCGTAATTCTGGCTGTCGATGCCTCAGTCAACGTCGAAGACGATCCACGACCGAAGAATTGGGGCACGCAATGGAGCGACTACATTATCCTGGCCATATTCATAATCTACACTCTGGAGATCGTGATCAAGATGATTGTTTCGGGGTTCATCTTCAATCCCATCGAATACAGTACCATAGACCGGGAGATAGGCATCAGAGCAGCGCTCAAGAAGAAGGCAGACGCGATGTTCACATTACATCGGGAATCGTCGAAACAGAATACCAGAGTGCACTCCCGTGTGCCGGCTCCGGAATCGCTCTTGCGTTCATTCACGATGCAGAACTCCGATGATGTCCCTGGAGGCTCAAGACAAGCGCAGAAGAAGCGTCTGGCGCATCGAGCATTCCTAAGGCACTCTTTCAACCGGCTCGACTTCGTTGCAGTGGTCTCATTCTGGATCAGCTTCGTGCTAGGGTCCGCAGGCTTAGAGCACAGTCTTCAGCTATACGTCTTCCGGATGATGAGCTGTTTGCGCATCTTGCGGCTCCTAGGCATCACAAGTGGTACCTCTGTCATTCTTCGTAGTTTGAAGAGGGCAGCACCGACCTTGCTGAATGTCGGATTCTTGATCGGCTTCTTCTGGCTCCTGTTCTCCATTATCGGAGTGCAGAGCTTCAAGTCCAGCCTGCGCCGGACGTGTGTCCTGGATGGTAATCTTGTGCAACCTCCGATGGCGAACTTCCTCCAGTTCGTCGAAGATGGAGAGGTGGCGAACTTCACGCAAGACTCCCCTGAGCCTGCAGGCAATTTCCAATTCTGCGGAGGCTGGCTTGCCGAGAATGGTACTAGAATGCCATGGGTGAGGGGAGACGGGACCTTTGGCAATGGCCAGCACAAAGGTTTTCTCTGCCCAGTCGGCTCTTACTGCGTGGAGGGTGACAATCCATACAATGGCACCATCAGCTTTGACAACATCCTGCAATCCGTGGAGCTGGTGTTTGTTATCATGACCTCCAACACATTCACGGACATCATGTACTACCTGACAGACTCCGACTATCTTGCAGCGGCCCTCTTCTTTGCATTTGGGATCATCATCCTCACCTTTTGGCTGATGTCCCTGCTCATCGCGGTCATTACGTCCTCGTTCCAGATCATTCGCGAAGAGAGCAGAGGCAGTGCTTTCATGGCTAGCGACGAGGCTGACGACGAGGATCTGAAGCAGAGGCTCGACGATTCAATCCATCCCAAACAGCGCGTTTCCGGCATCAAGAAGATCTACCAGAAGTCGTACTGGTTCTGGATCATCATCATCGTCTTCGACCTGATCGTGGCCAGCTTACGCCATGCCACGATGAAGAGCTTCACAAGACTTCTGATTCAGTACACAGAAACGATTACTACTCTGCTGCTCGTAGTTGAGATCATTCTCAGATTTGCATCCGACTGGAGAGACTTCTACCGCCACCGTCGGAATTGGTTTGATCTTTTCCTGGCGATCATCACGGCCGTCATACAGCTGCCGTTCATTCGGGAATCGGGTGATCCCTACGCATGGCTTACGGTCTTTCAAATCGTCAGGATTTACCGTGTTGTCCTGGCGGTACAGCTCACACGCGATCTCATCTTGTTGGTCCTGCGCCATGTCTCCGGTGTCTTGAATCTGATCTTGTTCGTGTTTCTACTCACGTTCCTGGCCTCGATCTTTGCGACTCAGCTCTATCGAGGAACGCTGCCACAGTTTGACGACGAGGGCAACTACCTCCAGGTAACCTTTGCCAACATTTTCAATTCCTTCTTGGGCATGTATCAGGTACTCTCGTCTGAGAACTGGACGGACGTGCTATACAACACCAGCAGGTTCAACAAGGAGTGGCACTCGGCATGGATTGCAGCCATCTTCTTCATCATCTGGTTCATGCTGGCCAACTTTGTCATCTTGAATATGTTTATTGCTGTCATTCAAGAGAATTTCGACGTTTCGGAAGATCAGAAACGATTGCAGCAAGTGAAGATGTTCTTGCAGCGCAAAGAGATGGGCAGCAATACGGGCGGCACGCTGTCCCTGTCGGCCATCTTCAAGTTTGGCAAGCTGAAACGACAAGACCCGCTGGACTTTGGCTCGGCGGCAACGGAAATGTTGCTTCAAGACGCAGTGGTTCGAGACTTCCTGGACGAGGAAACCATGGAACAACAGGATGTGAAGCGTGCCGTGACAGGTGGACTGATATCATCGTCCACTTTGAACTTGATCAAGCAGCCTGCGTCCTTGGCTCAACGCATGCGAGACGCCGTCACGAAGCGATTGTTCAACAATGAGCCGAACCCATTCTACGCGAACCTTAAACTGACCAAGGCGTACGAGGAGCTGGATCCGCGTACACTGGCCAGGGAGGTGGTCAATGCAGCTGAACAGCGCAAATTATCACAGCGAGAGTACCTCCGACGATACCCAAAGTACAATGTCTCCCTATTCATGTTCAAACCTGGGAACAAGATTCGAAAGTTTTGTCAACGCATCGTCGGACCAGGTCGCGGGACACGCATCGAGGGCGTGCAGCCAAATCCCACAATCTGGTACACGTTCTCTGCGTTCATTTACGCGGCAATCGTGGGAATGGTCTTCCTGGCTTGCATCACCACGCCGCTGTTCCAGCTGGAGTACTTCAGAGATCATCAGAGAGTGGATCGCCATCTCAACTGGTTCATCTACACCGACATTGGCTTCGCTGCGCTCTTCACCGTCGAAGCCGTGGTCAAGGTCATTGCCGACGGCTTCTTCTGGACGCCCAACGCGTACTTCCGCAGCTCCTGGGGCTTCATCGATGGAATCGTGCTTGTCACGCTTTGGATCAATGTGATAACTTCGCTGTATGATCCGGGGAGTGGTTCAAGAGCCGTGGGAGCTTTCAAAGCGCTCAGAGCGCTGCGACTCCTCAACGTCAGTGACAGCGCAAGAGATACCTTCCACTCTGTGATTGTGCTAGGCGGCTGGAAAGTCCTGAGTGCCGCATTCGTCTCGCTCAGCTTGCTCATCCCGTTTGCCATCTACGGTGTCAATCTCTTCGCGGGGAAGATGTCGTGGTGTAACACATGGCAGCAATACGCCGTGCACAACCTCACCGACTGCTTGGGCGAGGGTATTTTGAATCCGATTGGATATGATGTGCTGGCTCCACAAAGAGTGGGATACCAGCATTTTGCATACGACTTTGACAACTTCGGCGACGCTCTGTTCATCCTCTTCCAGGTCGTGTCCCAAGAAGGATGGGTGGACCTCATGTGGAGCGCGCAGTCTATTACGGGTGTCTTCACTCAGCCGTCTTGGTTCGCACAGCAAGGGAACGCAGTTTTCTTCGTCGTCTTCAACTTGCTCGGAGCTGTGTTTGTGCTGACGTTGTTCGTCTCCGTCTTCATGCGCAACTACACGGAACAAACTGGAGTGGCATTCTTGACGTCGGAACAGCGATCGTGGCTAGAATTGAGAAAGCTACTTCGACAAGTGGCACCTTCGAAACGACCGAATCGGCAGAGGAAGAGGCAGAGCTGGCAGGAATGGTGCTATCGCCGTGCAGTGACCAAGAATGGTCGATGGCAGCGTACCATTACCGGGGTCTTGATCGCGCATCTGATCCTCCTCTGCCTCGAGTGGTATCCGGAACCTTGGGCCTGGCAAATCACCCGCTTCCTGATCTTCTTCTGCTTTGTCCTGTTCTACATTGCCAATATTGTCATTCGCCTGGTCGGTTTGTCGTGGACACGCTTCCGGAAGAGTGCTTGGGACGTCTACTCCCTCGTCAGCGTGTCCGGAACACTGGCAACATCCATCCTGGTCTTCGGCAACCTGCACAACAGTGTCTACACGCAGATTCATAAGCTGTTCCTCGTATCTCTGGCGCTGCTGCTCATCCCACGAAACAACCAGCTCGACCAACTCTTCAAAACGGCAGCGGCGAGTCTTAGTTCAATCGCTAATCTGCTGGCAACCTGGTTTGTCCTCTTCCTCGTCTACGCCATCGCCTTTACGCAGACATTTGGCCTCACTCGCTTCGGCGCGCATCAAAACAACAACATCAACTTCCGCACGGTCCCCAAAGCCCTCGTCTTACTGTTCCGCATGAGTGTGGGCGAGCAATGGAATGAGATTATGATGGACTATGCCAACATCGAACCACCCTACTGCACCCTTTCCGACAACTACTACGAGGGCGACTGCGGCAGCAAACAATGGGCCTACGCCCTGTTCGTCTCCTGGAACATCATCAGCATGTACATTTTCGTCAACCTGTTCATCTCGCTGATCTACGAATCATTCTCGTACGTCTACCAACGCAGCAGCGGACTGTCCATCATCAGCCGGGAGGAAATTCGCCGGTTCAAGCAAGCGTGGGCTGAGTACGACCCCAACGGAACCGGCTACATCTCCAAAGACGTCTTCCCTCGCTTCCTCGGCGAATTGTCGGGCATTTTCGAAATGCGCATCTACGACGGCGACTTTACCGTCTCGCAGATCATCCACGACTGCAAGGTGCAGAGGAGGGTCTCCCAACTCCCCGTGGACGGCGCATCCTCTTCACGCGCGGAAATTGACCTCGCGAAACTCAACGCCCGGCTGGCCGAACTGCCAGTCCAAGAAATCCGCCGCCGTCGCGCCCGCATGAACACTTTTTATGAAGAAGTGCTCGTATCGGCAGACCCGGACTTGGGCATCGCCTTCAACGCTCTCCTCATGATCCTCGCACACTACAAAGTCATCAACGATAGCAAATCCCTCCGACTAGAAGAATTCCTCCGTCGCCGCGCTCGCCTGCAACGTGTCGAGGAGGCAGTGAACCGCAACATCGTGGTCGGATTCTTCGACACGCTGTATTGGGCGAGGAGATTCAAGAAGATCCTCGACGGGAGGAAATCCGCACGAATGACCGCCATACCAACCTTTGGCGTGCCGGAGATTCTGGTGCAGGACGAGGGAGGCGATGATGTGACGCCTCAACCGGGCATTCCAGGCTTCAGCATCACACCTGTGGAGTACGATCCCGCCGACACGGCGGAGACTCTCTCTCCCGGTGGTCGCGCATCGGGGGAAGGACGCAACAGTCTGAGTGAAGGTCACTCCCCCTCCTCCCGCTTCCGCAGCGGTTCCATCCAATTCTCACCCGTCACGTCCCCCAGCCGGGAAGACTTCAATCTCTCACCATCGCGCCACCGTCCCTCGGTCTCGGGCAGCAATATCCAACCGGACTGGCACTTCGCCGCGGCAATGGAGGGAGCGGGGAGTGGGACTTCGCCGCCTGCGAGTCCCGGGTTGGGACCGAGGGGGAGGGGGATGAGTTATGGGGAGGGTGGTGCTGGTGGTGAGGGAGGGGGAGGGAGGAACAGGGCGGGGAGCGCGGTGAGTCAGGGCAGTGTCATGTTGGGTATGTTTCAGGATTCGGCTTGGGGCCAGAGTTTGCAGAGGAGTGTTACGCTGCATCATCCGAGGAATGCTAGTGGTGGTGGTGGGTGGTGGTGGTGGTGAGGAGCAGAGGAGGTCGGATGGCTGATGAGTTGTGAGAGAAAGAGAGTCGGATGGATGGATGGATGGATGGAGGAGTAACTATGGTGAGGGGACTGAGGTCGAGTGAGGGTCAAATGAGGATTTCTGGGTGGGGAAGGACCCTGTCGTGACTCGTCGGTCGGTCGGTGGTGGCTTTTGACTCTTGTCTATATTTCATGTTTTCGATGGGACATGCATGACTGGCGTTTTGAATTGCTGCTTTCTTGGGGGGGGGGGGGCATGAGATGGGACTCGCTGACCACTTACGGACGGCCATGATTCTAGATGATGATGAGAGTGAGGGATGAGGAGGAATCAATATACCCTTTTCGGCGGCGGTATTGGTTGAACGAAAGACGAGGTCTCTTTTCTTTCACCTAACTTACTGATACAGTTGTACTCTCCCACTCTCTCTCTGTGTTGAATGAATATGAATCAGGGTGACTTGGAATGGGCTTGACTATATATATATACAAGGATGATGGCATGGATGGATACCTTATAACACCCCGTCATGTCCGCTCTCTCCATGTGATTCCGAATGATTGTAAATGATGAGACACGCCACACACACACACACTCTCCCGTCGTGTCCAATTGGTGTGTGGAAAGTTTAAAAACACTCGGCATTCTTCTGGAGGAGGATGTGTGGTGTCCTTGTATGATTGATGACAAGACATTCGCTGTCTCAAATTATTATTGCAGTCGAAATAAGTCCACCTTGTTATAGCCAGGAGGGTCTTGACTCTTGAGTCTTCTTGACGTTTCTTCACGGCAGTGCGTGTCGGATGAAACAAAGAAGATTATTAGTAGATTCTTCACACAAACTCAGTCGAGTGATGAGGTGGCTCGGACTCGGTTGGCTGGAATAGTTCTTCTAGTCTAATAAAGAAGGACGGAAATTGCAACACCCATCTCAATGATTCTCTGACGACTGACGACTGACGCGCCCTCACTCAATTCACGATTCATCGAGGAAGAAAAAGACCGTTTGTCGTGTCACATGAATTTGCGTGTGATGTTTGGTTTGGTTTGATTATATTATTACTGCAGACTAACAGACTGGTGGTCGGTAGACTATTCTATTCGTTCGGGTCGGTACTGCACAGGACTACTGGTATCGTTTAAACGTCTGGATGATGAGACGACGGGACCGTTGGGACCGTATTATTTCACTTACCATCGGCATACTGTAATGTGTTTCAAATTGTCTTTCTTTCCTTTTCCTTTTTACATCTTCCATCTTCCTGTGAAGAAGACTCTTCTACCGACTCCGCTCCGCATTCCATTCCATTCCTTCCGGAGCGAGTCATACACATATCTCGTCCTGCTTAATAACTGTGCAGTGTGCACCTTGCTCGGAGCTGGAATCCACAAAGGCCACACTGTACTCTATTCTGCTCTTGATCTGATAAAAGTACTGCTGTCGAAAGATCGATCCCTACTCATCATCAACAACATCGACCTCTCTCACCACTGTTCCCACACGGGTACCAACAACAGTCGAGAGACGCTTTGATAAGAAAACAAAGGCCACGAACGATACAATCACTACAATCAATAACAAAAGATGCCACTCAACACCCTCTCCCCACAAAAATCCTACCGCCGCCTCCGAACCGCCTTCACCTCCTCCCCAACAACAACAACAACATCACAACTCTCACCAACATCACCAACCTCACCCCTCTCCCCGACAACACCCATCTCCCTCACCTCCTCCTCCAGCTCTCCCACCCTCTCCTACTTCTCCTCATCATCCCGCTTCGGCTTCCCCTCCCGCTTCTTCAACCTCTCCGCATTCTCCCGCTCTTCCCCGCTCTTCCGTCAACACAACTTCGACATCGAGTCGTCTCATTCGCCGGAGTAAGAGCACGTTGGAAATGGAGCAGGAGGAGGAATTGTTGGTCATGGGAGATGGGTTGGTGGGATTGATCGAGCCGAGGCCTTGGGGTATGACCTTGGTGGTCGGGGGGATTGAGGAGGTGCTCGAGGGGAGGGTTTGATTGAGGGAATCGATCTGGGGATGGGAATTGAAGAATTGAAGGATTGCGAGGTTTTTGGGAAAGTTTCCACTGGCGTTACTGGGAGGAGGGAGATGGATGTTGCGCACCTTGCTGCATCCACGAACGATTGGGAAGGACTTGTTGCGATGGCTCACTTGGAACGGACTGCCATTGGAGGGGCCGTGGCCTCGATTGGCTCTTACGGAACTTTGTCATGGTTTGCATCGGCCAGACTACGAAGGGAGGGAGAAAGAAAGCCACTACCCGCTGGAGCTTCGGGATACGCGAGACGCTGGACATGGACGAGACTGTACAACGACGAACACGACGATGGGCTATGATGCCTCTTTCTCTGTACACCACCACGAAAATGTTACCATATACTACAAGAGCCATTGAGACACAAATCTACCTGTATCCAAATCATCCATCAATGGGGAGGGGGGGGGTATCATCAATCGTAATCCACATCATATTACCATCATCACATCTCACCCCATCAATTCCTCAACATCCACCTCCTCCCCTCTCCTCTGCGCCAGATAGATCCTCCCACTCTCATAACACCCCAAATACAACGCCGCCCCGACCATGGTCCACACCCCCCTCAACGCTCCACCGCGAAACAATCCCTTCAACCCTTCATCCCTCCACACCTCTTTTCCAATCTGCCAACTCGTCCATCGACGAGCCGGTCTCGACGACGCCTGAACCCTCTGCTTCGCCTTCTCCCCCACCTCTCCATGATCCTTCCCACCCCTCCCCTCCTCCCCGGCCCCCGCACTCAACATAATCCTCGTCTTCACCACATCAATCGGCGTCGTCACCACCGCACTCACACTGCCCCCCACCCCCGCACTCCCGGAAGCGTCGAAGAGTTTGCAAAGTCGCGTTCCCCCGTCGTCCGGGGGGATTCGAGGGGTCGTTGTCCACCATTTGTGCGTTTTGTTTAATCACCTCGGCGGGCGTGAGGATCGCACAACTGACCATTTCCGCCGTGCCGCTCGCCAGGGCATGCACCATCGGCGTCGGTAACCATCCCCTCCCCTCCTCACCCCCACCCCCGCGATCCCACGCCTGCAAACCCCGCTTGACCTCCTCGTAGACGGTGAAAAACATGCCGCTGGCCGGGAGGGTGGCGAGGATCACGGATCCCACGCCTTGGTAGACGCCTCGGAACATGGCGGGGGTGAAGGCCGTGTTGGTGGCGTTGCGGTAGAGGGAGGCGTGAGGCGGGTTTTGAGCGTGTCGAGCGGGTAGACTATTAGGTCGACGGTGAAGGCGGCGAAGGCCCCGGCGAGGTAGATGTCGGTCGGGTGTTGGTTGGTCATTTTGTTGTTGAGGGTGGTCGTGGAGGAGGAGGAGGAGGATGGGTCCGTGAGGGAGCAATGTGGACTCGTGTATTAGGTGCTGGTTGAGGGCATTGTTGAGGGATTTTCGCTCGGCCGTTGGGGATTCAGAAACTGGAGGAGGAGGAGGAGAAGATGAAGGAAGAGGGACGAGAAATGATGACGGATTTTTGTTGTGGACAATTACAAAGTACGACTAGTTTCCCATCTTTCGAGAGAAAGTCCCATGTTCACGACGTCACCAAAGAAATCCAGGGGACCTCGGATTAAGGCCGTCGTGAAGGTCCGTCTTCCTTCCTTTCCTCACGGGGTCATCTCCACGAAGTGAGGTGATATCCTTCTTCGTCCCACCCTTCTGTTCTGCTGGAACGAGTTCTACAAAAGCCAGTGCAATGAATTTCGAGGACGTCGAGTGCGACATGGAGTGGTGAGTTCGGTGTCGACGACGACCCGCCGCGACGATGAGGACAAGAGTACGAGATGAGAAGAGCTTTCCTCACAGCCTAAGCCTAACATGAGCGAGAAAGAACATCCATCTTGGAAAAGCGTTCAATCAAGCGTTCGGAGAAGACGACGTTATCGACGTTGAATCCATGCAAGAGCCAAAAGACGAGGTCTGTCTGGTATTCTAACTCCATGGATACAAAGTCTGGTACCTAGGTTTGGTCTTACGAGAAGAGATCCAGAGCTGCCTTAAAGTATCATGTCGGACCTCCAATCCCCGTCTCGATGCTGTATTCCATGGCTACCCTCTCCTACCTCGGCCTCGACGACTATCGCGCCGCTCAAGTGGGCGGGAAAAACGGCTAGAAGCACTTCGACGAGGACGAAGGAGGCCTGGGCTGGGGTTCCCATCGCTTTGAATGCTTCGTCAGAGACTATATGCGCAACGGGGTATACGACGGCCATGGCGAGGTTGGAGGCACTCGCATCAACTGGGGTCTGGCTTCACGCCAGTTCGGTGCCAGCGAGGCCCTCGTCAACGTCATTGTACGGTCTCCCTCCCACGACGGCATTCGCCTTGCTCAGTCGACCGGGGAGTGGGTCGACATGGCGATGGAAGTGGCTGTTGGCCGTGTTCGAGGCAAGCAAAGGTCGAGAGGAGGACGGGCTTTGACCTTTCAACAGAAAACTTGCAAGCATGCCGAGCATCAGTACAGTATTTGAGCACGATGTCACGAATATATCTTGGGAGTCGCACTACTAAACAGGCCCATTGCACGTGAGGGCGCGATCCTTCGCGGCGCAACCGGTCGTTTAACATAAGAGCCTTGACGACCGAAAGACATTTCAGGTCAAAACAGCCTCTGCCCGGTTCACTTCCATCAATTCAGATCTGGACGTTCGACCTTGGATATTGCGCAGACATGTGCGGATTCTGTGCAAGCCATCGCCGCGGCGGCTCCATCATGCTTGGTCCGTATGGAGGAAGTGCCCAAGACGATCTTGAGGAAGCCCTGTTCCCGCAAACTTTCTGCATTAAGTTACCCAGGCGAGGGGTGGAAGAGGATCGTCGATGCCTCCTACCGCAACATGGACGTCACTTTCAAGTCCCTGTAAAAGTAGCTGGACAACAGCGAACTCCTCGTCGGCGACTTCGCGATTGGCGGCGTCATCAAAAGTAGAGCAAAGGGGCTGGAGAGCTGGTTGGAAATCTCCGACGAGCAACACAGCACCAGGCATTTCGTCTGGGATCATGCACAAGATCTTCTGGGCCAACTCGTGCATTGCTCTTTCAGCGAGGCCATTTACCGGGTTCACATCGTGGAGTGAGACCATGGAGGTAATCGGCATGTTGACTTCTCGTGGAGTTGGCGTTCGGAACAAGCTTCATGGTAACTACTACTTCACATCAGCCTCGTGGGAACTTTTGTGAGACTTCGCTGATCTGTTCTCGCTCCACGACATGACAACCAAAAAGATATGCACCCGACACATTCCACCTTGATGGTTTGACGACCGACTCAAAGCAGCTGCCGTTCCTTTAGATCTGACGTTTTGACATTGTTGGTTCGCGGGTCCTCGAGGGCCGCGAATGGGAAATGGGGACTGCGGCGTGATATTTACGCAGGACGGATGGCGTCGCTGTCGGCTTGCCTGAACACGATTGCTTGAATCGACCTTGAACGGCGAGGTGTTGCTGATCCAGCCAGCGTCAACTGTCCGACCAAGATGTAATTGACAAGGCGTGCATCATGCTTGAATTCCTTTTCTTCCCACCAGGTACCTCTGTGTCTCAAGATCTTCGTTGCTGCCATATCTTCCTGTCCACTCTCCGAAGTCGGTCGGAAAGCCATGCTTATCGCCGCCATGGCAGCGGTCGCCAAGGATCAGAAGTCATATGTACTGTAGAAGTCGACCAGATCATCCACCCGGACCTCATCCGACTTGGCACTCACTCACTTGACAGACAGACAGAGCCTTCCCAAATGGAGCTTGGAAGTCCCGGAGCCGGCTGAAGTTGGCCGGCTGATAAAGATCCGAAATTTGGAACTCTCGAGCCCTTGCCAACGTCAGAAAGTCTTTTAGCAGGGGTGTCACATTTCTTATACACAATCACACAATCACGAATACGAAAGGCGTGTCCTACAAGCTGTGTATAGAAGATATAGGAGACTGCACTAATTGAATACGAGGCCTCGATCCTGCACGTAGACTAGTTTTTCATGCCATACATACATATATACATACGTACAGCCAGCCAGCCACTGATGGATTATTATACTATTACACACCACCAAACTGCCGACGTCTCCGACTGTCATCACTGTCAGTCCCCGTCAGCTTTGACTCTTCCCCCCTCCCTAGACGCCGACTTGTGATTCGCTCCGGATTTTTCTCTCCTTTGGTGCTTGCTCTAGTTATTATTTGTTTTTTTAAGTCCTCTCCTCGATCATTTCACTAGATTGAATGATATTGATTGGTGGCGTGAGCGCAACGAACGTTCCTCTTGGCGTAACTAATAAACTGGATCAATTCTACTGGACTGAGGTGCGAGTATTCTACCGCTTCCCCCCCCCGTCTCCGAAAGTTTTCTGGCTTTGACTTTTCCGAAAAGCCCGGCGCGCGGTTCAGGAGGCGTTTGTTTCCCCTTCTCTCATCAAGTTATCATCATCATCAGAAGATTGATAACTTGCAATTTTGGGTGGGTGAGACTGATCACATCACGCCACGAAGAAAAAATGAGACTCCCGTCCACTAGTAGCAGAGTGATGAGGGAGGGGTCAGGTCAGTCAATTCCCATCCTTGATGACCCGATCACAACCCGTTTTCGCTGGTTTCCAACAACGTTCGTTCGATAGGGATGGTGGGCGATCATTATTCTGTCACCGCTGACCGCCGACCGGTACCTGACTGCATATACGCGCTGCGCCTGACTCCACCACTCTTGTCTTCGACACACACACACACACACACTCCTTGTCCACACTCCCTCCGTCTTTCGGTCTTTTCCCATTATTGTTTGCTAAATCAATTTCATTGGCGCTCTCTTGTTTATACCGTGGGACCATATACCCCGTGCATTCCCTTCAGCAAACATACACCCTCGTTTATATCTTTTATATACCGATTCCATACCGCGGTATCCCTTCAATCCAGTTCGACGAAGCCCTCACATCCTTGAACCAACCAGGACGGTAACCCTTTGCAGTCCATGGTCTAGATCCCCCCGAATCACCATTCTTTTGCTCGCCTCGTTCAAAGGCACATCTGGTCTCCACGCTCTTGCGACATGCCTTTCAGGCACCGAATGCATACATGTCTCATCCTACCTCTCCTCGCGCTCTCCTCGCTATGCGCAGCCACCGATGCCCATGAACACGATCACGATCACCATCACGACCACGACGAAGGACTACACACATTCGTAACGGTGAGTTTTCGCATATACCCATTCGTCCAACGCAAGACGACCTCGCAAGTGCTCATACCTCTCTCCCCCTTTCGCAGCGTCCCGAAATAAAAGCACCGAAATTCAAAGTCAACATCACCGACCCAGCACACGTCACGCCCGGATATTGGTTCGTGGCGCCCTTTGAAGTGATCGATCAGAAAACCGCGGGAAACGGCTGGATCGCTCCGACGATATACGACGGCAATGGAGACTTGGTATGGAGCGGAGTGGAGCACTCGCAGAACTGGGACACGCTGGATTTCAAGATGAGCAACGTCCGAGGGGAACCGAGGATGACATTCATGGTGCAAAAGATGGGCGAGGCGTTTGTGCTGGATGATACCTTTACGGTGCGGGAGAAGAAGAAGATTGGCACGCTGGGCAAGGACTTCAACTCGCATGAGCTGTCGTTCATTGAGAATGGCACGCGGGCGCTGGTGTTGACCGAGGGGAGAAAGGCCGCGAATGAGTTGCAGACCAAGACGATCGGCTGGAACGAGTCCTGTACGGTCATGTTTGACGGTTTCCGGGAGTTGGACACCACAACGTGGAAGCCGGTGTTTTCGTGGAATTCCTACGACCATCTCAGTCTGAACGAGAGCACCTTCCTCGACGGCGGGGTGGAGAGCGCGTGTAAGGACTCCTGGGCGTGGGATTTCCTGCACGCCAATGCCGTGGACAAGGACCAGGATGGGAACTATTACCTGTCAGCGAGACATACGGACACGATTTACAAGATTTCCAAGGACGACGGGCATGTCATGTGGAGGTTGAACGGTGGTCGAGCGGCGCACAGCGACTTTACCATGAACGATGTCAGCTTTTCCCGCCAACACAATGTCCGCTTCCGCGGCTTCGACGGCACGTACGAGTTCATCACCATCCTCGACAACGCCAAGGGTCAGGACGAGCGACCCGCCACCCACAACAACTCCCGCGGTATGATGATCGCGCTGAATACCAAGGAAATGTCCGCCGTGGTGGTATCCTCGATCGAACACCCCGGCGGCCACGGCTCCTACGCTCCTCGTCGCGGCAACTACCAGCAACTCCCCAACGGCAACGTCTTCATGGGCTGGTCCGAGCAGGGCATCCACAGCGAGCACACCTCCGACGGCGCCATGGTGATGGAAGCCGCGCTGGTCCCCGAATGGCTCGGCACCTACCGCGCATACAAATACGACTTCCAAGGCCGACCCGTCGAACCCATCCGCGCGCACTCGGCCGCGTACCCCAGCTCATCCCGCAACTCCACCACCACCCTCGTGCACGTCAGCTGGAACGGCGCCACGGAAATCGTCGAGTGGCTGCTGTACAAAACCACCGACACGGGCTATCCCCGCATCCCCATTTTCCAAACCAACAAGACCGGCTTCGAGACCGCCATGGCGTGGAACGGCTACGCGAGCTACATCCTCGCCGAAGCCCTCGACAGGAACGGTTCCGTCCTCGGCTCCACGGGCGTCGTCAAAACCGCCGACCAATCCCTCGCCTCCCTCACCGGCGCCGTGGCCGAGGAAATCTACTGGCTGCAAGAAGTCCGCCAGCAAAACGGCGACTGGACGGCCGACGTCTACGAGTACGCCGTCGCGCGTCCGGGGCGGTATTCCGCGATGATCTTCTCCCTCGGGGTGGTGTGCAGCGTCGTCTTCTTCACGTTGGTGCGAAGACTACGACATCGGAGTCTGTTCCCGCTGGGGAAATTCGTGACGGCTGGCGGTTCGCCGTTGTTGAGGTCCGAGGGGTATGCGCCGGTGTTGCGGGAGGAGATGATGGAGGCGGATGAGGAGCGGTTGTCGGCGCGGAGTTCGGATCGGTTGTTATGACATGGGGGTTGGAAGGTGGTTTTTGCTTTCGAACGTTTGGGATGTAGATAACTTTTATTTCCTTTTCGTTGTGCGATTTGGCAAGCGTAAAAGGAATTGAATTTGTATGATTTCTAATTTTTTGTTGGATGGCAAAAATTGTTGTTGTCCGAGGAAGTGGAAGTGGAAGTGAAGTGAAGTGAAGTGATGAGGAGAAGAGGTGAGGTGAGGTGGTGTCAAAGGTGCGTGGTTGGCTGTATGCAAGGGATTTCACGAAAGCAAGGAACGACGGGAGGTAATGCAGTATGCACATGCAGTTGAATGAGGAAGGAGTATGGCCCTGTATGGGGTCGCATCTTCCGAAGCACGCCACTTGGCTTGTGTTTGCAGCACACTTCTCGCCAACGGAACAAATTTGTGGAGACTTCCATGGTTGCACGGCGCTGATAATCGACGGGACACGAAAATGAAAAGACGAATGTCGTGATTGTTTCTCCCCTGTTGTACCATCTATCTGCTTCCTATGGCAAAGTGCATGCACACGATGCATGTTTGGCCTACTCACTTCCGCCTCGATCATGATGCCTTGACTCACTCTGTATTGTATCGTTGATCATCATTCGTCACGAACATCCACACCCGCATCATGCCCTTTCTGCACCTTTTCGTCGTCACCGCTCAATATCCCGACGAACCTCCTCGCGCATAATCTATGGTCCCTGTCAGTATGCTTGAAATCCACCTCGTCACAGACGACAACTGAGCGGATTCGACTCACCTTTGATCGCCGGCTCGGCAATCACCTTGGGGTCGTACAGCAGCGTCTGAGTCCCCGCCACCAGCAAATTGTTCTGCGTCGCCAAAAAGCTCCCCAGGCCCAATCCCGGCGACACCAAGTTCTGGCAGACGCTGGGCAGATCGATGCGCTCCAGTTGTCCCGGTCCGTCGTGCCTCAGCGCATCGACGAGGAGTGCGAAGCCGACGGGGTTGCCGAGCGTGGTTTCGTGGTCGTAGAATCCCCCCGCCGGTTCAAATGGACACGCGTTTTGAACTTCCGTGTTGGAGGCTTGCGCGGTGCGCGAGCTGGACAGGAAGCCGGATGCGCCGGTACCCTGCTGCGGCTCGACGATCTCGTCGAAGAAGCCGGAGTAGACGTTTGTGGTTGGGACGTATGCTTGATCGCCGCCGTCGGAGCGCAGAGTGGCGATGAAGCGGGAATTGTATTGTTGCTGTAGGATGGAAGGTGGTAATGGGAGGCCCGGTGGTGAAATAAGGTTGGCTGCCACGGTGCCGTGGTAATCGGGCGAGATGGAGATCTGGTCGGTGACGCGAGAGCGAGTCGAAGGCCAGTACTTGTAGGCCCATTGGCCCATGAGGCTGCCTTGCGACCAAGTGAGCAGGGCGACCTGGCGTTGGTTTGAGATGCCCCAGATGTAGTTGATAGCGTAGGCCACATACTCGGCGTTGAGCTGGACGTCCCCAAGTGCGTATTCGGGAATGTTGAGCCAGACGGGATCCGCGATGTTGGAGCCTTGAAGGAGGGGGATGTAGTTGCCCTGGAAGCTCAAGTATCCCGTGCTGCCGGTGCCGGGCACGAGGATGATAGGTTGCGGTGCTCCTCTCGCGCCATATCTGAACGAGGATGGGATATGGATCGCGGCGCGAAGGGCGGACTCTGAAATGGAATAGGGTGCGTCGCGCACACCGGCTCTGGGGAATGCGGCTGGGAATGGCCGTCGGCTGTTGTTGTTGACAAAACTGTTCTCGTCCTTGTTCAATGTATCGCCAAGGGAAATCTTGGTGTCTGAAGTCAGGCCGGTGGCGACCAATGTCCCTAGTCTCGAGGCCAGCGACTCGTTCTTCCTTGTCATGATGTCCTCACAAGAGTTCATTGCGGTCTCCAGAGAGACAGGGTGTGCCGTTGGTAACACCTTGTCGAGATTTGTAAGAATCCTGCCCACAATGTCAAAGCCCTGGTCAGCTCCGGCGGAAAGACCATCCTGGAGTGTGTCAATGGCATCTGCAACGGCGTCTTGTCGTTCAAGCTCGACGCGACTGGCGATATCCCTGGTGGGAGTCGGACTGGCCGAGCTGAGCTGAGCCAAGGCCACGAACGTGCCGTAGAGGAGGGATTGGGCCTTCATGGTGGAGGAGAATGAGAAGGAGATGGGAAAGAACAGCAAAAGACTGCGAAGAGGAGATGGAAGACAGTGTATCAAGACTCAAGAGACCGGTAAACAAAACTTACTTTCTGTACGCATTGTAGTGGCGACGAGATCTTCTTCTGTCGTCTTAATTCGTGCTCGCGTAATTGGAGGAATCCCTCAATAAGAGACACGGACGGCGGCCTGACTGGTCGCAAAGACGGGCTGCTCGCTGAAGTTGGTAAGTTGCGGTGTTCATCGTCGAGCCGGAAGATTGTGGGTCCAAGCATCGCTATGCACGACAAGTGAATATTACAAGGGTAAAGCAGTCAGAGCGGTGTCGGTGTTCTGCAGAAGGGCAGAGCCGCATAGCAATCGCATGGTCGTTCCTTGCGGATAGCCAATGGACGGGGCGCCAAGTGGAGGCACTGAATCGTTCAAGTGAAGATCTCCGATAGTTGGCAAACCTTGGAATGATGTGCAGGGTCGGAGTACAAAGTCGAGGAAGGGCATCGATTTGCGCTGGATTGGGATATTGCAGGTATATGGCACATTGGGCGGAGAAGCGTGAAGCCGTGAGGACGGACCGATGAGAGATGATCCCATCCGCCGGGTGCTTTCGGGTCCAAAATGTGATGTGTTGTGCGCATGTCCTGATGGTAGTGATTTCATCCGCTCGTCTCTCCGTATGATAGAGGCTACTGTCAGACCGTAAAAAGAGCATCGGTCGTGTTGTTGAATGGTGATGTGCGATGCAGTTCCATCAAGCCGGGACGATGAGGTCGAACCCAGGAAACTCGTCCTTGTTTGTTGATGCCTCAGGCAACTCATCACCTGGTCATAGCTTTCGAGTCCCTTCCATCCTCTTCTTCTCCTGTAGTAGTAGAAGGTGCCTACCCTACCTCGTATACCCCCGAAGGCAACGATATATTGAGTCGCTCCACAGGTGGGTTTCCGCATACTCTACGAAGTACCGACGTTCCTACGATTTGGAGGCCAAAGGTTCGACCTGTTTGAATCAGTAGTTCGATCATTTCGACGCGAACAGGCCTTGGAGCTCGGACTTCGTTCGAACGGGCGGCCTCCGCCATTTCGATACTGGGCATGAGCTTGATGGGAATGATGGCAACTCGGCAGCAGGCGCCTCCTTGCGCTGGCGATTCCACCGTACCTCGTAGGCTCGTAGCCTCGTACTTCTTTCAGGAAAAGCTCGGCTGCGACTTTGATTACGTGCTGGGCTCCCTGGTCTCAATCCGCCAGAATCCAGAGTCCAGACCCAACGCAGCCTCGATTCTGAGCATGAAATGGATATCGGAAGGATGGCATTCTTTGTTCAATCCACGACAGAACAAGTCGACCACGGCATGTGCCCAAGCTGAAGAATTGACTCTGGCGCAACAGCTGTTGGTCATCAAGGACAGTACGACTGTCATTGCATTGGACGTCCTGCGAGGCTGCATCCCTCCTCACCACCGTCTCCATCCGATTCTGAAGAAACTGTGTTTTGACTTTACCTCGTACAAGGTTTTTACGCCAGCTGTCTTCCGTGCTTACGAGGGTACTGCAATATCGCTTTGTAGCATCCATGTTCTCGTATGTTCCGGCTGACGCGATGAGATGAGGCGATTGATTGGTAGCGCCAGGAGACAGCACGCTCGTTGAGAGGACTCATAACCAGAGGTTTCCTCCCGCGGTGGAAGTCGTAAGTCACACGCCTTTCTACCTCGTACACTCCTCCTACACTCTTTAATCCAACCACCGTCGTTACTGCAATCAGAATGAAGTTCGCTGGAGTCCTTCCCTTCGTCGTCGGCGCCCTCGCCGTCACGCGTCGCCAGGCTGGAAACGTTCCTGATGCCCTCGACGCCATCACCGACGCCACCACCGATGCCGGCAACGCGGTTCAGGCTTTCAACGGTGACTTCACCGATGTGGCCACTAAGTCCGCTGCTGTCATTTCTGCGATCAACGCTGCCGATGCGATCGTGGATGGCTCCGACACGCTCTCGTCTGATCAGGTCGTCGCCTTGCTCGATCCTACCAAGCGCTTGAACGCCGCCGTCAAGACCGCCATCGATAACACAATCGCTCAACATGACGCCTTCGTTGCGGCGTGCTACGCACAGGAGATCCTCCAGGGTCTCCAGCAGCAGCAGAAGGCATCTGCGGCCCTTGTCAGCGACATTGCCGCCAAGGCAGGCAGTCTGTCTGACGCCGTCAAGAGCGGTGCAGGACCCGCCGCTGCTGACGTCCAGCGTGGCATCGACGCTTTCGCGGACGCTAAAGCATGCGAGGCATCCTCCAGCTCCGCCGCTCCGGAGGCTACGAGCCAGGCCGCCGAAGCTTCCGCAGCCCCACCCAGCTATGGAACCAGCACTCGTCTTGCACCAGTCTACCAACCAGTCTCCCAATCGCAGGAGTCTTCAGCCCCACCAGCTGTCTCTACGAAGCCTGCCGCCACCAAGCCGATTGAGACCGCCCCAGCTTATCAGACCCCGTAAGTTTCATTGCCTTGACCTCACCCCATTATAGGTTGCTGACACACTCGAAGCTGTATCGAGACCTCAGGCGCGGCTATGCCAACTGGGACCGGATACCCAACCCACTGGGCTAACAGTTCTTCTACCTCTACTTATCCACCAATCGAGACCTACAAGGGCGCTGCCAGCAGGGAGAACATCGTCAGCTTCGCCGCATTGGTCGTTGCTGCCGCTGGCATTGCTGCTTTCTAGACGTTGTTCGTCTGAACTGTCATTGAGAGTACCGGCCGAAGCAACATAACGAGGCAAGACGAATTATTGTCCTTGAGGGACCGACGCTGTCACTGTATTTCGAGACTTTGTATTGATTATTGTTTTCTGCTTTTAATGGAATCAATCGTCGATGAGCTCACAGTCTAATCTTGTACCTGACTCCCGAGTAAGGCGATATGTGACCTAGTGGAATATCTGTCATCACACTTTACCGATTTTCTGGTATCAGTTGTGCCCTCCTTTTGAGCGTCAGGCATCAGTTCAGGCATCAAGGCCCTGAGTGCATCTTGTTGTCACTCTTCTATCGTTCTGTCGCCACGCTATTCTCCGCTACCTCCCAAGTCAGTCGCTAAAAAAGATTCGGGAATTGGGAAGAAGTACTTTTTGATATCACGTGATTTACATATTGTTATCACACTAACCGTATTCATATCGGGGGGCTTCAGATACCTTGAAAGGAAGTCAGGTATTAATTCAGGCATCTGGACCCTGAATAATTATTGTTATCACACCTTCCATTTCTGTTATCACAGGAACTTTCCGTTATCACACGACAATTCCTTCCTTTCAAGCCCCTCAGGTCTGACTTGGGAGGTAGATTCTCCGTTCCGTTGACAACCCAAAATCCTCTGCACGAGCCCCTCGGATCAGGACAGCTCATCATGTGTGCAAGTGGGCAAATCATGGGCACGCCTGAGACCGGGGCATGGACGGATCAAATTCTCTGAGGTCAATCTTGATTGGACATGCCAACGGTCTGTGCCCAGGCTGCTTCGCCCTCGTCTTGCATAGATCATCTCCGTCACCAACCATTCTACTTACAAGCGGCGACTACCGAATTGACTCCTTACGCAGCTCGCTATCATAACTTTGTTTGATGAGCTTGCCGAGAAGCAAGGTGATGAGCAACAGGACGAATGGAAAGAACGGATCCTCAATGCAAAGGAAGAAATCGCAGCCTTTGTCGCCGTGCACCAACCTGGACGTGGAGCCGAAGTCCTTGACTGGTTCCAGGGCTCGTTCAATTTCTGCCTCCAGATTATGTACAGCGACGGGACCCCGGATGCCATCATTCGTTTTCCAGGTTCTGGACACACGACTTTCCGGGACGAGAAGATCTTGAACGAGGTTCAGGTAATCGAACTTCTTCGTCAGAACACCACGGTCCCGATTCCGCGCTTAATCGGCTGGGGCTTGACCAAAGACAGCCCGCAGCATTTTGGCCCGTTGATGATATCAGAGTTTGTGGATGGGATCCACCTGCCTGATGTTCTCAGAAATCATCACGATGCGAAGCGACTTCACTTGGATCCTGAAATCGATGGAGAGCTACTGAGCACTGTGTTCTTCCAGCTTGCGGGCATCATGCTTGAATTCTACAAATTCGACTTCGACCACATCGGAGCGATCTCCCAAGACCTCTCCTGACGGCTCCTGGTCCGTCAAAAGAAGGCCCCTTACTTACAGCATGAATGAACTCGCGACCACGACGTTCTATCCTGAAGACAAATTCCCCACGGAACCATTCGATTCTGCGACCGAATACTTCCGATCTCTCCTTTCCCAGCAAATGACGCATCTTTGGACCCAGCGCAATCTATGTGGCAGCCGGTCAGAGGCCCTCGATCGATACACATCTCGCCATCTATTTGCGAAGACTGTGGACGAGTATTGTACTGACGACCGCGGACCTTTCAAACTCTTTTGCGATGACTTCCGACCTCAGAATATCCTTGTGGATCCATCGACTCTCCGCATCAAGGGGGTCCTTGATCTCGAATTTACGAATGCCATGCCTCGCCAATTCGCTTCCGAACCGCCATGGTGGCTACTTCTGGTCGGGCCTGATTCCTACATTCTCCGAGACCAGACCATAGAGGAATTCGTCAAGGCATACGAACCTCGCTTGGAGCAATTCTTGAAAGCGATGGAACGGGCTGAGAAGATGAGAGCAGACTCCATGCCTCGACCCTCACTTTCTTCTTTGATGCGTGAGTTATGGAGTACAAAGCGCTTCTGGTTCAGTTATGCGGCTCGGAAATCGTTCGACGTTGAAGTTTTCTTTGACAGTTGCTTACGGAAAGATGGTTCTGGATTTCAATCGCTGACGAGGAGGCTCGTGCGGGCGTAAAGGACTTCGTGCAGTTGAAGATGAAGCAGCTGAAGGCATATGACGACGAGTGTGGGCAACGTCTCTAATGCTCTCCATGCCCTTGCGCCTAATCTCAAGGTAAGTCCTGCCTCACAACATGGCTCATTGAGCGCTATGATCCAAGAAGATGGATGACGTTCGGTTCTTATATTGTGCAGAACTTGAGTGTCTTGGAACATACCTGATTCATCTGTCCAAGGAGGAAGACACAAAGGAGAGCCCGCCACAGTGCAGGAGGTGAGGTCGTGACTAAGGATATGCTGCCTCAGGCGCCCAGATAACCACAGCACTTCGCCCATCGTCATGTTGTCTGTAGGCCCGGCCTATGCCTTCCTACTATATATACTTCTCGTAGTGTTTTATAGTGAGCAGAAATCATACGAGTACGTACGCCCAAGCGCTATCGCCATGATTCCAGAGACCAGCTTCTCGTGCTCAGCGATACAAGCGCTGCCGATTGCCGAGGATCTCCTCCCGGAACATGGAGCTTGCTACCTTCTCCGACAAGAGTCATGATCGTCTCTGACAATTGTATAGATTGACTATTCGTTCAACTTCAGAAACGATACCCGAACGTAGCACAATGTCGGCCTACCGCATCGATGTGCCGGAGGAGAAGCTGGTCACTCTGAAGATCAAGCTCGCTCAGGCAGAGTTCCCTGACGAGGTACCTACACTTGGTCATCAATGTTCGAACCCATCCCGCTAATCTATTCACTTAGGTCGATGGTGCGGGTTGGTAAGCTCTGAAATGCTCATTGAGATGTAGGGCATACCGCTAACACGTCATTCCGGCAGGAACTATGGCGCTCCTCTGGCAGATGTGAAACGTAAGCAACGTCTTGAGGCCTTCCCTTCCTCATGAACGTCCAGGCCACCTGCTAACGTCCAAACTTAGGTCTCACGCAACACTGGAAGACGAAGTATGACTGGAGAGCACAAGAAGGTAGGAACCCAACTACGAAAGGCATAGAGCATGTCTGGAAGCCTTCCACTCACCATGAATACCCGAGAGACCTGCTGACGTCCTGTCTTCGCCGTCCCAGTCAAGCTCAATGCCCTGCCCAACTACCGGTCCGAACATTCCTCTTCTCTGATTGATATCCAACAACTGATCCGCTACCGTCAGCCGACCCGTCAAAGTCGAAGGCTTCGGCGAAATCGATATACACTACCTTCACCAGCCTTCAGAGAAACCAAATGCGATTCCGCTCCTCTTCGTCCACGGCTGGTAAGTCTTCTGCTCACCCGCCTCAACATCTCGCTGATCACCCATCTTCTCCCTCTTCCAAAGGCCCGGCAGCTACCTCGAAGTCTCGAAGATGCTCTCCGCCCTTCGCGAGGGCTCCAAGGGAGTCGCCTTCCATGTCGTAGCTCCCTCCCTCCCCAACTTTGGCTGGTCCGCTGGTCCCAAGAAGACAGGCTTTGGCCTCGCTCAGTACGCAGAGACCTGCGACCAGCTGATGCGGGCCCTCGGCTACAAAACATATGTCAGCCAGGGCGGTGATTGGGGCTTTTATATTACACGCGCCATAGGACTCAGATACCCCCAGCGCTGTCTTGCTAGCCACATCAACATGATTAGGGCCTCCCCCCCAACGTTCAGCAAGAATCCCATCCTGGCATTGAAGCACTCTCTCACCCCGTACAGTGCCGCGGACAAGAAAGGGTTCGAGCGATCCGAGTGGTTCGTGAACGAGGGACAGGGATACCGGCTCATCCAGGGTACAAAACCACAGACTGTTGGATATGCTTGGCAGGACCCAGTGGCCTTGGTGAGTAAAGCAGTATGGGAGGCGTGCAGCGTGTCTCGAAGCCTTCTCTCCCCATGCATGTCTAGGCTAGGATACCTGCTGACTGCTACACCTCGCCTTTAGCTCGCATGGATATACGAGAAGCTGCACGACTGGACGGACAACTACCCGTGGACGGACGATGAGATCCTGACGTGGGTAAGCATCTACTACTTTTCAACCGCAGGCCCGGCGGCGAGCGCAAGAATTTATTATGAAGCGATCCATACTCAGGCGGGAGGAATCTCAAGGGATCGAACGCAGCAGTGGATTCCCAAGGTGAAGCTTGGGTTGTGTCATGCGCCGAAGGAGATTACGGTCATTCCGTCGACGTGGGCGCGGACTCTGGGACCCGTAGCGTACGAGTCGAAGAAGACGCGCGGCGGGCATTTCTTTGCGTGGGAATGTCCGGAGGAAGTGGTCAAGGATTTGGTCGCCATGTTCGGTAAGGGCGGGCCGTGCTATCGCATTACTGGACCGGCCGCGAGGTTGTAGACACGAGACTCAAATTGAATTGGAAAGGGCGATCGTTATCATTACCATTACTTGTCTAATGTCTCCGGGAACACTAGTCCCAGGATCTCGTCTATCAAAGTGAACACCAAGTGTGTACTGCGAGTTCGGTCAGCATTTTCGCAACGTCGGATGGGGTTTCAACAGCCTTACTTCAACCTCGGATTGTTCAGCATTGCTGAAATCTTACGGGCGCCCGCTTGAGCGTTCGCTTTTCCAACAACGCTACCTGCAATGTCGGGTATCAGAATACCAAGCAGCAGTCCTGCTTCCTTCCTCGTCCGGGCCTTTTCCGCAGGCGTGCGAGGTACAGACGCAGGCTTCATCTTGCCATCCGGCCACATGTTTCCTTTCAGTATCTCTAACCAGCGAGTCATGCCTTCGTCCTGCACAGCGTTGCGCGCTGTTTCGCGAACCTTGCGCTCGATGGTGCCGCCGAGGAGTTGATGAAGAACGACGACCACGGTACGCCCGCGAAGCCAGCTGTTGCCTTTCGACAGCTCGAAAGTCTCCAAGAAGAGGTCGGCGATGGGCTTCACAAACGGCTCGGCTTCTTTGGTCTCGTAAGCGTTGAGTTCTGCTTCAGCCTCTGCCGCTGTCGAAGGATCCTGGGCTGCCGGATCCAGACTCTCAGCAGACGCCCCGCCACTGATCTGAGCAGTGGCTGCAGATATCAGATTCTGGCCTGCGACAGACAATTGGTCCAGTACGGGTATGTTGCCGAGGAACTCTTCCATGCCATCGGAGACAGAGTTGTAGATTCGCGTGACAAAGTCTTTTGCATCAGCCTGTGTTTCGTTGCCACCATTCGATGCAATGGCGGATTGGGAAAGGAAAGCTCGCAGTTCACGACTTCGGCAGATGGCAGGTACGAGGAGCAGAGACTTTAGGTATCTCTCCAGCGTTACTCGCCTCTTCTGCAAGAAGTCCTTTTGTAGGGTAAATAGTGTCTGCCGGCGTGGAAAGTCCAGCTCCTTGACCGATGGGAATCTTGCCTTGAGTCTCTTGTGCAGTTCGTGAAACTGGCTATACCGTCTTGTGACCGCCCAGATCGCTGCGGGCATCTGGTCGCCGGCCTGTCGACGCACCTCGATGACGTAGAGTGCGAACTCGTGCCCATCCCCATCGCGGCCGACCATGACAGACTTTATGGTCACAGCGGCTCGACCGTAGAGACTATTGTCGCTTTCTTGGACAACATACTGCTGCTTCTGCATCTCCTTTCGCTTGATCTCCCGTTGAAGACTTTGCTCTGACTTCCGCAGGATGCGCAACTCGGCGGTATTGTTTGTAAGCTCAGCCTTGGCGGTCAGCGAATCAAGCACACTTCTCTGCGCGGAAAGTCTTTCAATGTCTGCGTTCAGAACGTCGATGGCCTCTGCCAGGCCAAGGTCACCCGGCGCGGCCTCCTGAACCTTGTCGTCCATGTGCTCACCAGAGTCATCGGAATCTGCTCGCTCGTCCTCTGCGAACTTCTCCGCTTCTTCACCAAACAAGTCATCGACAAATACACCTCGACTTGATGGAGTCCCAACGAGTCCTAACGAAGCAATGCTCTTTTTGCCGCCAAAGGAGCTGGTCTGGCTGGGAAGTGGGGGTCGATGAGGTTCTTCGAACAGAGGCCTATCCTCATCTTCATCCAATGATTTCCTGCCAGAAGTCTCCGCAAACAGTGACTCTCGAGTGTCATCACCAACAATATCATCTAGTGCGAGTTGCATTTCTCGCACAGCGTTGGCTTTGTCCTGTGCTCGCTGAGCCGCGTCACCGTCAGAGTCGTAGCTTCTCAAGCTTGAGACTGATTGCACCATCTTATTATCCTCTTCAGCGTCCTCGCCGAACAGTGCTCCACGGCTGCCTCCCTCTTCAAGAGATCGCCTGGGCGAATCAGGGAAGAGGCTGGCACTGGATCCTTGGCGGCCGGTAGCTTTGAGATCCGTGGACGACAAAACAGCTCGCCGGAGCTCAGGCTCCTTTTGCAAACCGTTCGTCGGCGGCCTCCGAGCTGGACTTGGAGACGAAGCACGCTGGCGGGGACTATCCGGGGACATCAGATCACCTCCTTTGGCTTCTGGCGCACTGAGCAATGGATTGTCGTCAATGGCGAGCCATTTGTAGTACAAGTCTGAGCGCTTGAAAGTTGCAAAATGGATGTCTTTCATCGTGTTGTACACTCGAGTCTGTGTCTGCAATACGGCACGCCGAGCTTCGACAAAATCTCGGCCGCTGGCCTGGTTTCCCGCCTTCAGATAGTGTTTGACCGGGTGGATCATCTCACGAGGAGTCTGCAGCTCCGGCTTCGACAAGTATTCTGAATACATTTGGCCAATGTCCATGCGATCTTGGTCGGTGATGGCGGAAGGCGAAGGCTCGTCGAAGTCACCTTCCAGAGGCCCACGGAAACCGTCTACGACAAGGTAGAATTGAACAAGCTTCATCAGCCGTTGGCGGTCCATGAACTCCATGAAATAGCTCAGACCTGCTGCATCGTATATGATCTCTCTGAGAGAAGCTTGGCGTTTTCGGTCTACCGCCTGTTCGTCTCGCCGGGATGGTTTGCCAGTATGGGCGGGCGCAAGATTCGAGTCATCGTTCGAAGCAATGCTCGTAATTCTCTGGTCGAGTAAACACCTGCCAGTCTCCAACCGGCGCAGGTATGCAGCGTCCTGACCGTCTACTTGCGAGTCTCGCCTCAGTTGACTCATGATCTCGCTGCGGAAGCGTCGAGCCTCTGTCAACGTCGAGACTTGTCGGATCGCACGAATGAAGCGCTCAAACTGGCGTTCACTATCGTAAGGTCGTAGTCGCGGAAACTGAGCATTTCTTGAGCCCTTAGGTGACGCCGGCGCATGTTGATCTAGAGCTGCGCGAACCCTGCGAACAGTCTTCCGGTCGTGGAGAGCTGCACCTCCGATGTTTACAATCAATTGATTCCAGGTATCAGGATCGGACAGCATCGAGACAACAGGAGCGAGGACGGCGCATGAGACGATCTCTCGTACCAGAGCAGACACAGCCGGGCTTGATTTCATGTTAGCTGGCAGGATTGAGGGAAGAATCCGTTCGACCAGACGGCGAAGATACTCCTTTGCAGCAGGAGCGACGTCGGTTGATGATAGTGAAGCCACGGGATGAAGCTTGCCATTCCTGTATTTGCCTGCTATTGCCATGCTCAACTCATCACTCTCGGTGACCTTGTTCTCCAGGCCTTTGCCTCTGACCAGTCGCTCTGCGTCGTAGAAGTCCTTGAGATGAGCCGTCACTATCGGCAGTACCCTGGATATGCCCAGCTCCACCACGTCGAGATCCGTGAGCCTCGCCGTGATGGAGAGAAGTACACCGCGGATGCAGCGATCGATTTCATTTTGAAAGAGCAGCCGTTTGCTGACATTGCCGTACCAGCTGGTCACAAAGTCTCGGAGGATCAAGTCCAGTAACTCGTCTACCGCTTTGGAGAATTGTGTAGCGTCTGGAAAGATAGCTGGCCTCCGGTATTCCGCGCGACCTTTCAACGCTGCCTTCTCTTCATTCCATGTGCCCGGGGCCACGAAGGATGGCGCGACGGGTCCATATAATCGTCCACCATCGCTACGCGTGTATCCAGCTCCTCTTGAAGTATTCGCTACGACATATCCTGCCCCGACGGTGGTGGCCAGCACTCCGGCGAGGAAGGCATGCGGAAGCCAGCGAATCGAGGGAATCCAGTCTGTTAGAAGCGCCCACGCGACGAATGCGACTATGACCGATACAATGACATATCTGCGGTCCAAGGGCATTCTCCGTACGCACGCTGTATCGCGCGTACCGAATGCATTCTTCGGCGATGTTGTAGTGAAGTGCTATGGACGTGCGGCGGCCGCTACAAGCTTGTTCCGTCACCGCTCTAGCCCGATCGGATACAGGCGGCTTACTCCTGACGCGCACGGGCCAGGACCGCCTATTCGGGTATGGCGCGTGCCTCATGACAGTCTCAGCCACTGGTCGGACACGTCGAGTATTGATGCAGATCTGATTTTAAACGGAATCAAGTTGGCGTGATTCCCCGGTTATGATGGTCAGTCACTGGATTGGGCGGGCATCTTGTCGAGAGGTCACTTGATCGTTGCCCGATTCAGAGCTGCAGATGTTACAACGTGTTCCACTTTGATCCACTGCCAGTCTGCTCATCTATTCTGACACGCTGCCAGCGATCCCGTCAGATTCTACCGCTGAACTCGGAAGCATAATCATGGAAAGTTCTCCACAGCGGCTCCTCTGGACCGCATGCAACCCTCGAGCTCCTCTTGGTCTGAAGTCCACCAACTCGTACCTCCGGCACCGCTCCACCCGTCCTTTCAGCCTCGAGTTTTGCGAGGATCTGCTCAATACCGACGAATCTCTTCAGTGTCTCCAGCATTGCCCCACCATACTCGAAGCTCAATACAATAGAGGAACGGACTGCCACAGCCGCCAGCCATTTCTTTGCCTCTTCCTCCTCACTGGTCCTTACACCAATCGGTGAGAGATCCTCGGCAGGGCGTGGGTTGTAAGGCGAATCTGGATTGGACGAAGCTCCAGCGATGAGTGTGATCCAAAGAAGGACTCCCGCCATGTTCCCCAAGCATCGCTGAGATTAGTCCGAACCAGTGCAGCTTTGATTTGAATGTGCCAAGCGGTCGAACTTACCTGCTCCTGACAGCCGGTGGTCTCGGAAAGCATCAGCGCTGCTTTGGAAAGTGGTACACCATGTGATAGGGCAGATGCATAGAGCAGTGCTGTTAATCTGAGGGCCTCGAACGCGAACCCGTCACTGCTGGTCTTAAAATCGTCGGATCGTGAATTCGCAAAAGGGATCCTGAAGATGTCCTTGCTTAAAGCATCAACATCGAACATTTCCTCCTGCCAACGCTCATTGCTCTGCGGTACTTGAAGTGGACTTAGAAGCGACGTCTCGCTCTTCCTGATGAATGCAATCGTCAAAAGACGCAAGGCATCGATCAGCTTATAAGCTGGACTTTGTGGTGCCAGACAACTCTTGATCGTGCAAAATCCTGAAGGGCGGCAGTACAGTGGAGACTCTGGTAGATGGCTCTCATCGGTCGGCGGTTTCATGCAATGTTGTCTGCCATAGTCGACAAAGTGCTTGTGTGGAACAGCCTCTCGTAAGGCAGAGATCATGTACATGGTGCTACGAATCATCAGCAAGATGTTTTGCGGGATGTAAAGGTAGGCAGCGCACATGGTGGTCATCGAGGCAAGACTTCCGTTCCTTCCGAGTCGATCGAGACCGCCACGTTGTCGTAGTAGATCGTGCAGGCCGCGTGCGTGCATCGCCATGGTGGAATCGCTGCAACCCATGACCTCACTATTCAGCAGGTGCAGCACAGATACGATTGTTGTATCCGCCAGCCTCGCAGCAGGGTCATCAAGTGCAGCGTTGACCATACCAATTATCTCTATTCTGACTTTCATGCGCCATAAGGAACCAAACGCAGCCCGCTCATGCGGCGCTTGAAGACCGCGTAGCATGATGTCGTCGTGCGATGCCGATATGCAAATCGTACTCAGAAAAGCATGCCTTGACTTAAGAATCGTCGGAATTCATCGTATGGCGATACCGCGACTTCGGAAGTTCCGACTACCTATAGCCGTTGTCAGTGGCCGATTAAACAAGCTGCGCTTGTACTTACAGCTTCACTTCAGCCGCTCCGTATCTAGCAAGGGGTCTGTAAGTGTAGCCCATGTATTGAATGGCTGTATGTTCGATGCGAGATAAGAGCTCGGAGGCGGCGTGAGTGACAGACTGTGGCGCGGCTCGTCGTCCGAGGAGCTCTCCGGTGACGGTTCAACTTCATTAAACCTGATCGCACGAGCAGCCTGCAATTCATGTTGAGAAAGACGACTATCGTTCTGCTCGATTGAAGAAGCAACCAAATCGTAATTCTCGGGCAATGATCTGGAATAGTGTCCACTGCCGAAAGAGAGCTGGTTCGCGGGTGTCTCTCGCGAGAAGATGTGCATAGCAGCACTTTTGTTGACAGAATGTCCAGCAATGGAGGGCCCTGGTCGCTTGCGCTTTGTACCTCCGCCCACGGCTCGAGTCACACGAGAGTCCGTACTGCTGGGATTCCGTCGTTCTTTCTCCAGGTAATCCTTCATCACATGTTTTCGGTTCGCTCTCATCTGCTCCGGGTCTTTCAGCTTCGCCGGATCATCGACAACGAGAAACCGGAAGCTGGCAGCCTCCCTAGCGACATCCATCTTAGCTTTTGATTGCCGCTGTTTCGGCAGAACTTCTGTTGCCAACGATTGGGCACACTGTTGCTGGCACGGTGCTAATCGTTCCACAAGGCCATTGCGGCTTCTTCGATGGGGCCTCGAAAGCATTGTATCGATTGTCGCCATGAGCCGAGTTGTTCGATTGTAATGTGTTTTTGTAGTTGACAATACCTGTCAGGACTGGAGTGGGTTGGAAAAGCGAAGGCTGTTAACCGATGGAGCCTCAGGTATATCGTATCAGCAAGCGGCAAACATATATGTCAAGAGAGGAGCCAGATCCGAGAGCAATAGTGCAGGGATAAGATATAAGATGGACGGCGGAGTGGCTCGCTTGCTATTGTGCATCCTTTGCACAGCCGACCTTCGAGTCTCCACTCCCGACCATCTTGCGATACAACTACCCGTCCAACCACGAGTGCCAGGGTGAATTCACGCCGTGCTCGCTGGAATGGGTCGTGTGAACAGCAGTGAGCTCACCGGTGGTTGTTAGAGCCTAGAGCTGTATGTAGGTGGAGGGGCACGTCGAAAGGGCGGTGGCTGTTCACCCGCATCCCCCACCTTGCATCCGCTCGGCATCATGTGCACTGCCAGTACAGAGAAGGCGCAGCCGGAGCCTGAGGCTACTCATACATGTTGTCAGCCGCAGACACTGCCCGTTAGAAGCAAGCCTTCTCATTGTAGGCAGGGTGCAGATCTACCTTACCTATGGTGATAGGTGCAGCTTGCGTCATGAGTGATGACAGAGAAAGATATAGCTTGACCCCACGTCAGTGGCATTGGAAGCCGCAACCGGTGTAAAGCACCGCATCACGGCGACAGATTCGGGTACTGTATATTCTTCAACTTCGCTCTTGATTGGTACGTCCTGCCTTTGCACCAACGTTAATACAAACATGGCTCCGAGCAAAGCCGAGATTGAAAGCTTCTGCGCGTCTCTAGCCACGTCTGATCCATCGCCGTTCTTTAATCGGTGCTCATCTTCTCTCACCTGGGACGTTCTCGGTAGGTAGCACAGCCCTACCCCGGCCATCGCTCTGATGTTTGTGCTGACCGGTCCCAGGCACCCACCCAGCAGCAGGACACTTCACCAGCCTGGAAGACTGGAAGAAAGGCGCCCTCGGCGTCATCAACGATGTCCTCTCCGCACCACTGCAGCTCAAAGTCGTCAACGTTGTAGGCGGTGGAGATGAAGACTGGGCGTTGCTCGAATTGGAAGCCAACGCAGTGTGCAAGAATGGCATGGACTATCATCAGCGCTACGCCTGGGTGATGCGTTTCGACAGCAGCGGGACGATTGTGCAGGTACGTTCAATGCCGTGGCCTACTTGCTGCGGCCGACGCTGACAATCCCGGACCCAGGTGCGTGCATATCTCGACTCCGCTCTGGTGCAAAAGGCGGTGGACTCAAATAAATAGTAGTGTCAGCTTGTGTACAGTGTACTGGGTTTGCTGCGGCTCCCAAGCCCTTGCAGCTCATCTGTCCTCTGCTCTGTCTCCGCTCAACAGTCGCTCTGAAATCAACAGCGAATTAGTTTTCACCTAGCACGAAGAACAAAAGCAGCTGAGGTCACGTCCAAAGATCAATCTCGTTCATCTGGCGTTGCAAAGTAGGACTCCTCTCTCTGATCGTATGTGATGATTCGTTCACTCAAGGAGAAGTAGTCGTTGCCTTGGCTTGTCCGATCCCTGCGATCTCGGACTCTGGGTGATTGTGTGCGCCCATTGAGCCCTGTGGATGCGCTCGGTCGACGACTGTCACTTGCATGATCACCAGTTCCATTAGACGTGCCCTTGAATCCCGCTGCTGCGATGGTGGACCTGAGGATACCGCCAGAAGCATCTATGCCGACCAAGAAACGCGACAATTCCTTGCATAACTCCCAATCTTGCTCGTAGCCTGCCAAGCGGAGGAGTTGGGCAAACTCGTGGATCTGAAATGAGTTCTGCTCGAAGGCATGGAGCACCAACAAGTATCCAGCAGCTGTATTGAGTTTGTTCTGCGCCAGTGATTGCTCAAAAAGCTCTAGAACAGGCGGCAGGTAGGAGAATAAAGTCTGCCAACTGCGCAGCTCTGTCTTTCGCGTGCAGTTTACTACCACATCCAAATATGAGTCAAAAGACGAAAGGAATGAGAGAACGGTCGGGAGCAAAGCCGTTTCTGGTGGCGAAGGCGGATCGTCGACCTCAGCGTCCAGTACATCGTGTAGTGTCACTTCCAGTGCGTGCGAGAAGTATGGAAGGTGTTCGTACGAGCTGGAGAGGTGCAACGCTGCTGGAGAATTGTATTCGGTCAAGTGATGCCGCAAGAGCTGTGGCAAGAAAAGCTGCGTCCTCGGTGCGTGGCGGAAAAAGCTGAAGCTGACGTCTCTTCTTTGGACGAGATCGGATTCAACTCCGAGGACTATCCCTTTCCCAACAACTGTGGACAACGGAGCGAAGTCAAGAGGTACTGTGACGACAGGCGGAAGATCTCTACCAAGTTCTGCTGGTGCGCTGGCCAAGACATCATGGACATCAGACCAAACGTTGAAACCAGACCCATCGAAGTACCACAACGAGTCGCGCAGGCTATGTCCGAGGTGTCCAGAAATCGATAGGCCATTGACGTCCGGAGTGCCAGGATCGTCGTTCTTGAGGGACGCAGCAATGGCAGGATGATCGCGCAAAAGTGTGTAGTATTCCACGTTCTGAGCAATCACGCGCATGTCATATTTCAGTTCGCCTTGCTCGTTGGTCGAAGGCTGTAACAATACCAGCTTGCCATCAACCAGGAAGAGCACGGCCGCAGTCGCGACATCTTGAGACGGGTCGCCATGCTCTAGCTGGTCCTCTGGCAATATCCAGCTGATTGACCGGACTCGGGGTGGAGCTCTGATGATCCCATGAAATCCGATTTGGCCGACCTGGACTAGCTTGGACGCAGAAGCCGTCATGACCACAATGTAGTGCAGCAACGTGTTATCGTACGTGTAGACCAAGAGAGAGTCAATCCCAGACATCGTTGTCGATATCGCAGGCGCTGAAAGTGCCTCAATGTGTTGGATGTTGGTGAAGTCCAGAGACTTTTCCCGTGAGTACAGCCGAATCTCGTAGCGACTGCTCGCCTCGACGGATGCGATCAGTATGTGATGATGCCAGCACATCCCACCGCGCACGGCAAATTCTTGCTCGAGCTGAGTGTCGTCGAATGTTCTCCATCGGCCGCTTGATACGCTGTAATGTGCGAGTCCGCGTCGACCCGCGACTGCTATGTATTTCCCGTCGGGCGACACGACCGCAGCCTTGATGGGCCATTGATGCACAAGATAGTGAGCTGGAACCTGCACTGTCTGCCACATTGGTATATCTGATGGGAGAGATGTCACGTCTGTGACCTCATGTCCCTTGTAGACCATCACGCTGTCGCTGGAATGGAGCAGGCCTCTTGATATGTTGGCGGGCGTGAAGCAGCCTGCCGTCGCATTTCGTGCCATGTCCAAGATCCAGATCCGATTGTCATTCTGTGGTAGAAGGGCGAGTTCGCAGCCGCCACCCAGCCAGAGAACTCCCTGAATTCCACGAAGCCATTGTTCATCGTGAGCTTGCAAATGCGCTCGGTCTGCACTGAATGAGCTTGCGCACCACTTCCCATAGACTGTCCACGTCGCCCAACCATGCTCATAGCCAGCGAAGAGACAATAGCCATCCGGTGACCACGCTAGACATGTGAGCTGTCCGGTTGTAGTGGCGGCCATGTGCAAGCTGATCTTGTGTGATAGCGGAACATTGCCGACGTAGTCTTTTACAACATAGACATCGATCTGCCCGTTCGCACAACCTATCGCAATGAGTGAGAACCTCGCGTTGATGGCCACTTTCTTTGCGGCAGCCTCGTCTTTTTCTGGCTCGCGAAAACAGAAGCCTTGGAACAACGCCTTCGGGTTCTCGGGGTCCACTTTGGCTTCGCTACTACGCTGTACCACGAAAGCTCTTCCGTCATCAGTAATCCAGGTACTCAGACTCATCGGTCGATCATGAAGCATTTCCATTACGCAGGCTTTCCGTCCGATCCACAGCATGCGACTCACAAGTTCGGTACTCGTCTGCGATGAGCCGTTATTGGCGGCCCATTTGATGCACTGTAGCGCCGGTGGGTTTCGAGTCGCAACGATGAGCTCGTCGTCAAGCGCAATCGCCTTGCTGATGCCGGCATCGATCCGAATGACCATACGGAAGCGTACGTTGACCTCTCTGATACCATCGCCTTCTGCCGGAGCGACTCCAGAGGCAGTCACACTCGGTTTCCTGAGATTACTGTAACCATCCGTACTGGCCTTTCGCGCATGCTTGGAAGATTCCGGTAGGACGGTCTGATAAACTCGCGCAGATGGATCGGTTGCGAGAGAATATGTGATCAGATAGCCAAGCGAAGTTTGAAGCACTATAATCAGAGCATCCGGTCGGAGAAGTAGCGAGGTATTTGGACCGTATGTCTTCATAGATTGAGAAGATCGCGACACACTAGCCAGGGCCACGGTAGGCTTAGTTTGCCAGACCGTCAACGAAGAGCGTGTGATTGTAACGAACGCACTTCCTCCTCGCGACATCTTTATGTCCAATATCTCCTGTTCCTCTCTCTTCGCGTTCGTGACTCGTGCCGCCCTCGAGTTCCTAATCTTGCCCGAGCCATCTTCCAGGTTGTGATCGGAGGCTTTGATGCCATTGGTTTTCAGCCGGGTCGCATTGTTCTGCTCATCGTCGCTGGAACCGATGGAGGAAGGAGCGCCATCCCCGGTATCGTCTAGACCATCTTCGGACTGTGTTACGATTGTTCCCGGCAAGGTATGCTTCGACAGGGCGTAGACATTCGGCGCCCCGATCGGCCAGTACATGGCAAGATCAAGAAAGCTGTCGGTGGCCCATTTGGCACCTTCATCATCCTTTGTCAGCAATCCAGAACCATGCGTTCAAGAGCGGCATGGGAAGGAGGCCGTGAAAGTGAGGGCAAGGCCAATGTGAAGCTAAAGTAGTAAGTAATATGTTGACTCGAGAGCAAGGAAGGCGCCTGCAGCCAAGCTCTAGACTGATGCGGGATGGGAGGGAGCGCATCGGCCCGCCGGGTTGTGGCTGTTTGGATACCGGAGGCCGGGCTGTGAACATCCTCCAAGAAGCTAAGAACTACATCCCATATCGACAAGCACGAGAAACCACAGCCTTTGCAAACAATCCGACCACGACGAGAAGAGAATCTCACATCAACTCTGGGAGCTGACTCACGACGACATCATGGACAACTTTGCGAGCGACACCGATAGCGACTACACAAGTTACTGGCGAGACTGGGTGAGTACTCTTTCCATTTCTCGGAATTCTTGTTTGTCTAGAAAGAATCTGTTGTGTTCTCGCGCTGTCTGCAAACACGTCGCATCGCACAAAGCGTTCGCCTCATCATCATGGCATATCTAGAAAAGCCTTTGGCACCTCATCGTAACTCCCATATTCTACCACGGCTGAGCCCTGTACTATCTGCATGGCTTCACTTCGCCGGAGAGGCCTTCATGACCTGATCGGAATGCCAGGGGTGCATGTTCCCTGGTTCGATGCCAGTGAGCACAGGAATGGCGATGATACAGCCTCAGATACTAGAAGTGACCCTCCTCACGCCGACATGCCTTTGATTGATCGAGTCTGCCCTGCGACTTTACAGATCATGTGCAGAGCGCTAACGAATCTACCAGTTCATAACATCACGCGGTAACGAATACTTCTGCGAAATCGACGAAGACTACCTCACAGACCGCTTCAACTTGACCGGACTGAATACGGAAGTGCAATACTATCAGTATGCACTCGACCTGGTCACAGATGTCTTCGATATGGAAGTCGACGACGACATGCGGGAACAAATAGAGAAGAGCGCCAGGCATCTCTACGGACTCGTACACGCTCGTTACGTGGTGACCACTAGGGGACTTACCAAGATGGTCAGTATTGTCCACGTTCTCCACACCATGAGATCGACTAACATCATTTCAGATGGAGAAGTACAAACAAGGCGTCTTCGGCAAATGCCCGCGCGTGATCTGCGAATCACAACATCTCCTCCCGATGGGCCAACACGACGTACCGAACACCTCGCACGTGAAACTCTACTGCGCCAAATGCGAGGATATCTACAATCCCAAATCTTCACGCCACAACTCCATCGACGGCGCCTACTTTGGCACCAGCTTTCACAACATCCTCTTCCAGGTCTACCCGGCACTACAACCGCAGAAGACGCAGCGACGTTATGAACCGCGCATCTATGGCTTTCGGGTACATGCCAGCGCGGCGCTGATGAGGTGGCAAGAGGAGAGGAGAGAGGAGATGAAGGATCGTTTGCGGGCGAGGGCGATTGAGACGGGGTTTGAGGATGAAGACGAAGGCGAGGAGGAGATTGAGAGTGAGGAGGATGAAGTCGATGAGGAGCAGGATGGGATCGATGATATGTTTGAAGGTAATGCACGGATGCAGGCTGTGCAATGATCGTGGTAGGACGAGTCGGCGTTTGGAGTCAGTGTAAGTAGTATGCGCTCGTAGAAGAGTCCGAGGCGATAGAGTTGTGTCTCCAGAAGGTCTGCGAGGAGGACAGCGAGGTACCTTCACAGTACGCATAATTGTCGTATCGAATGCCTCACACTTTTCCACACATTGATCTACAACCTCTCCTCTGCTGAGAGGACTTATGCCTACTCCAACGCACGCTTCTCGCTTGCCGTGATCCGTATTAATCCCTTGGGATGTGGCCCCTCTGTAGATTGGATATCTGTACATTTTTACAAGATTCTGTCGGATCTCGGCCCATTCCTCTGCTCCGTATTCGCTCCCCAGCATTCAACCGCGCCTCTGATTCCTGCCTCTAAGGCCTGCTCTGGCCAGTCCTTTAGCATCCATCGCAATACCGTGGCTCGACGTAATCTGCGTCATTTAGACAAAAAGTCGGCATGGCTCCTCAACATCTCATGCCATCCTAATCTAGTCGCTGGAAGCTTAGCGACAGACCATATCGCCGGTCGTAATTTCGAGGAGCGTCCTGCTACACCGAGACTTACTCGATTTTTCAGTTCCAGATATCGGCTACCAGGAATTAGCACAAAGCCAGCTGCTGGGTTGAATTAAATTCCGATGACTCTGTGCGGTTGTGACCATTCGAGTTCCCGCTTCGTGTCTGACCCGTGCGGACCCAATGCTCGATCGCGCCGAGGCCGCACGATGCGGCATGACAGACACATTTAGCGTCGCCAATCCGAGCTGCTCCTGTTCCATGGTGACATGTACCAGCGCAAGGTTGGCTCGTGTTTGAGATGCATCGCATCAAGTTCCCGAGTGCTTTGACGTTCATGTCAGACACCTTGCTCCGCGCAAAGTCCGTCCAATCCCAATGTCATGAGCTTTCCCGATGAAGCAGACAGCGAGCCGGTCGTCGTCCATCTCATCGCCTCATACATTCCAGGTATGCTGAATAGATTCATTAAACTGCTGCGATCAGAACTGCTGCAACTGGGGACCCAAAAGTATGAAATTCTCAGTGAAGGTGTCTCCCTGGGCGGTCCAGTCGAGTTCCTCGACGAAAACGGCCCATTCGCCGTCGAGACCATTGGGCCGGAGATTGAGATGCATCGACACTTTCTTTCCAGGTGAATCGAGATTTGCACCGCCGAAGCTGGCGCTGTGGATACGTTTCCACTCGGGTATGTCCTCGCAAGTGGCAACTTCTTTCCCGCAGCCCGCTTCCTCGAATGCTACGCAGACTTCTGCCGTGCGCAGCGAGGTTGTGACGTGCCGAATGCCCTCTTTGGACGGTAACTTGCTGAGATGCGCTAGTGCGTGGTGACGCAGTCGTCCGTCTCTGCAATGCGTCGCAATGAAGAAAAGGGGTTGGACTAGCCCTTCGTCGAGGCTCACTGCGAAAAAGCGCTTGTCGGCATTGTCGCTGCTCATGATGTAAGAACAGATGGTGAGGATGTCCTCGAAATCCGAGAGGAACACATCGAATCTACAAGCTTCGGCGTAAAGACACGTTGATGCCAGGATCCGATTCATCTTGACGCGACTGCGCAGCATCCCAAGGCCGAGCTGCTCGCGCGTGGAAAATCTGGCTGTTGGCTTGTGCATGTACTCCCACAAGAGGCGGTCGAAGTCTAGGAAGGTTGCCTCTAGCTCCTGCGCCTTTGCGACGTGTTCCAGAGCAATGTCGCCCACGCATTCAAATCTGTGGCGGTCCGCGACCGTGCGCATGAAGTGGTAGAGCCGGCTTGACCAGGTATTGACAAGATCGCGAGCCTGTGTTAAGTCGTGGAATGAGGACGGCAGGATGTTGTCTGCTGCGGAGAAGAATGAGAGTCCTGGTATCCGTGAGCCCAGGTACATCGTCCCTTGCAGGTCCATTCGCATGATTGCCCGAACCAGGCTGGGATTGACTTTCCGTGCGTCGAAAGTCCCGTTCTTGGAGTTGAGAAGCTGTATTGCATTTTCGACGTGCATCAAGCATGGAACGAAGGCCTCCCGTAAAGCTTCGAAGTGGATGCACATCAGAGCGCAGACGAGCAGAATGTCCATCGACGCATTGCCATTCTGCATAAGTGCCTGCATGGCACTGAGTGTTTTGCCGTACTGCTGAGTAGGGTACGCAGCCTTGACTAGACTGCCGTCCACGTTCCCATTGCCGACGTCGGACAAATACTCGTGGAGAGATCCTAAAGCGTTCACGGCATGTCTAACCGCTGGCTCGCTGTGACTCATTTGCAACACGATACGATCCCAAACAGAGTCCTGGAAGTAGCCAGATACGGTCGGCGCCGTCTTTGCTCGGAAGAAGTCGAAGGTCCGCCGCTCAAAGGCATCGGTGGAGATTCCAGAGACGAGTGCCATGGACAGTGATTCGCTGCCTTTTGACTGCTGATTCTGCTCAGCCGGATTTGTGTAGCCATCGCATTTGCGACCGGTTGTGGTGCATCGTTTGCAGAACGGCTTTTCTTCGTCGCATTTCACTCTTCGGATTCTAGATCAAGATGTATCGTGGTTAGCCGGATAATTCGCCACCCACTTCCGATGCAATGATTGTGCAGATATGTAGCCGTAAATCAGGGCGACGAGAGGACAAGGGGTGCTGGACACCGTGTACATGATGCACGTTGATGGGACTGCTTGACAGGGCAGGGTGGCGCGATAAAAAGCAGAGTGAATGTCTGCAGCGGCACGTACTTGCATGTAATGCACCCCGTCCGCGTCTTGGGCGCATACCGCCGCTGATGGCCTGGCCGGCGTTCGAGGCGGGCAATTTGCTTGTTGCTGTCGCTGGCGCTGGCGCTGTCGCTGGGAGACGAAATGCAGGGTTTGCTGTCGTCGCTGGTGCCGCTGGTATTTGATCCGGCGCGTGGGCGGTCAACCACAACCGTCGTAGATCCGGCGAACATGGCAAAGATCCATTGATCAGTACAACAGATGGCCGTCTGCTGGGTTGTTGGCTTGTGAAAGGCTTCAAGGACGGGTGCGAGCGCACGAGCAGGCGTCGGGGTGGAGGGAACAGGATGCGAGGCGCGCACCAAGGCCTATGACACTTTGCGCCGGTGTATAAGGGTCCCGCACCAGTACGTCTTCGGAATCGGATGTGTACTGTGGAGACAGCACGAGGTGGTGTGGAGTACGGTAGGTACTGCTTGTAGTGTTTCCGCGGGCCTAGAGAAACGCGAGCAGAAGAGTCGAGAAACGGGCCGGGTTGTTAAGGTACGCAAGGAACGTGGTGATAATTATTGGGAGCCTAGATGCTGTCTTTGAAACTAATCCGAATGAGCCGAGCCAGGTCATGGAGCTTGCAGAGTTGGATATTGTTGCAGGCATTATTCGGTCACTAAGTTATGTGATTCGACTACTAGACAACAACTAGATGCAGTAATTGCATTCCTTCAATTGAGCCATGCTTTTGTGCATGGTCTGGACGGGGACGTCGGCATCACATGTCATGGGCAAAGCCTCGGTGTTCGTGCCGATCATGTCGGCAGATATATGTTTGCGGGGTCGGCTCGGATGGGTTACGAAGTAGTAGACACAAAGATACAGTACAGCAGCAACATTGTTCCTAATACAAGTCGCGCCTGAGACTGGTCGCCCTATGAGACTCTTTGCTGGAACAGAGCCGACTGAGTCGCGGGAGCTTCCAACCGCTGTCATTTCTAAACCCTACTCGGATTTTCGCCGCAATGGGCGAGACGCAGTATACACACCCAGGGAGGTTCGATTCGACCTTCCTGTCGCATTGCAGATCCCTTTGCAGGGTAGAACGGTGTGATCTTGGCGTAGGGTGATTTGCTAGTCCGACGGCTGCCCCGGTTCATCAGTTCCCAACTTCACCAAACAACCAGGCCGGATCCGCCGGGAGTGCAAGGAGAGATGTGACAACGATACTGTTCCGGTATAGTGCTGCTACGTCGAATCATTATCCTTGCTTCTACCTTTCTCCACCGGAGCAGTCTCCAATTGAATCGTCTGTATGATTGGTCGCTTTCTGCAGGAGGTGAGATGATCATCCTTTGAGCCGCACACGCAAGCTGCCACTCATTCCTTTTCTACATTCGTTATCGGCCCGGTGCCAGCTTGAATCCTCTTGGCTCGGTCTTCATCCTCGGAGGTGAGCTGAAACGATCGCATCCGGCTGAGTATGCGTTCGTCAAAGGCCATCGGCTCGATGATTACGCTTTCTTCGTGCTCCTTTCGCGGCTGATACGCGGTCTTCCACCAGTCTCGCTCTTCGAATTCCAGGACGGCCTTCTGCTCAGGGACTTCCTTTGGCGTTTCAGAAGCGCTGTCCTCGTAAAGCTCTGCGACTGTGCCATAAGGTCGATGCGAGGCGAGGATCGCGGTTGCGACTTGACGCCCGATGTCGTCGGCAAGCTTTCTTCGGGTCAGGAATCGATACATTCGGATGGGCGTGTTCCTGATACCAAGGAGATGTGGCATACGAACGCCAATGCTGGGTCCGATGATCTCCGGCGTCGATGGGGCCAGTGTGGCATTCTGGTATTGGTCAGGGAGTATGGGTGACGGCGGGAAACGTCTCTTAGGCTTCTCTGCCTCTTCCTTCTGCTTCTTCTCTTCCTCCTTCTTCTGCTCTTCAGTCTGCTCTAGAGACTCTGACCGCGCCTCTGTGCCGCTTCCTCCAATCGCCGACTTCCCGCCCTCTTCCGGAAGCAATTCGGACAACTTGTTGACCGTTGAACCGCTCGCTGTAGATCCCGCGGGAACAATTGCAGTTGCTGGTTTATCCGTAGCCGTAGATTTGGCTTCTGGTTCCTTTGGCATATCCGCCGGGCCTAGATATCCCTCATGTAGACCTCTGATATACTCCTTCCACGTGTGCCGTCCAATGATAATATCACCGCCAACGCCGTCCCATGTTTTGCTGCCGTTCTTCTCGCGAATCGCCTCAATCGTGAGCTCTTCGTCCTTCTCCTCCACTGGCTCGCCCTCTCCTCTCCTCTTCCTCATCTTCCTGATTTTGGTCGCAGTTTTATGCCGTACGTCGCCCTCCTTGCGCCCCTCCACCACGTCCCAATCCATAGCTGCTGCCACCAGGACCGGCTTGATATATGCATGGAAATGTTCTCTTGCACTGCGAAGGCCATCTCCAGGCGGCGCGGAAAGGTAGATGGTGACTTTTCGCGGCGCAGTATGTGGATCCAGAGGTTCGTCGGCGATGGGAGCAACCAAGTCACACCACTTCTTGCGTAGTCGCTTGGTCTGCCATTTATCGTAGATGACGCTGCTAGCGAAAGATCCTGTGACTGTCCAGAAGATCATCCAGTTTCGCGATGGGAGGCGTATTCTCGGAAGACCTGTCGTATATTCAGTATGCTAGCCGGTCGAGTCATCACTGAATGTCTTTACCCATCGCCTTGAACGCCGGATTTTGCTCGGGAATGGGTTTCTTCGGCGCTGTAGCCGAAGCACCATTGCTCCCAGCATCGACTTTGGGAGCACCAGAGCTGGCACCCGCTGCATTTCCAGCAGCAGGTGTGCTCGGTTTGTCGGACATCGTTGAGTTGTTTGTTGAGACTGACGTGTTGACAGACCCAGCAACGCCGGAAAAAGTTACGACGCGAGCGCGGAAGTTGTCCGCTTTGGCTCCTCCGCGGCGGTTTAACACATGATAGGCACGTGCCAGAAGGAGTTCTACGTGAATGAGCACGAGAATTTCTCTTTGGAGACACTATCAACTCGCAAGCAGGAATATTCTGTCCCGGCATACTTCAATGCTATTCTTCTGCGCCAAAGTCTTCTCTGTCACACCCATCGAATCACAACCTTCTATCCGTCCGTGACCATGGCCTCGTCCCCGTTGACGCCTTTTGATGCATCCAGTACTTCAAGATATCGCGCGTACGGCACCGTGAGTCGCTGAAGATCTCGATGTTTGCCCAAGACCATGACAACTTCCCGCAGCAAGTCGACTCTTCTCCAGCCAACAATCTCGTCGTCAGCTTCATCTTTGGCACTCCACTCTACTCCAGCATTGGCTTCTTCATCATCGTAAACCCGTCCCATGAGGCCTCTGAGAAGCTCTTCTACCTTGCCACGCAAGCCTTCCGCGCCAATGCGTTTTGCGTACACGATGAGATACACACGAAACTCATCCTTCGATGCGAGCGTCTGCGCAGCGGCCAAGCGATTTTCGAGATGTGCGACTGAAACAGCGGACTCGAAGCCCTCGAAGCCCTCAGCCGAGAGGAGCTGTTTGACGAGGCGTTGAAGGAAGAAGGCACGGCCCTTGACGAGAGCTTGTGAAGTTGTGTTCCGCTCGAGAAGTGGAATGATGCCGGCCGAGATGTTCTCAGGATTGATTTCCTCCAGAAAAGATGAGCCATCGGTAGCTTTTGATGCAGTGCTTTGTTTGGAAGTGCTGCCCACTGCCGAGACGCTGGTGTCGGTAGTGTTCCAATACTGTGAACCGACCGCCCACCAGGCTTCGCTCAGTCGCTGCCAGGTGAGCATAGCAGGATTGTAAGAGAAGCCATCGCCGTTGCTCATCGCAACGACAAGTCGGCCTTGGCTGTTCAGACGAGCAAACATGAGGCTAGGGCCCGCTGTCAGATGACCTTGCTGTGTTTGCGAAGCCATGTCAAGTACAGCCGCCATGTGGAAGGGTGGATGAGCCACCGATTTGTGCTTGATGTCCCAAATGTAGCACTGCCCGACAGCCGTTATTGCTGAAAGCCACCACCCTCGACTATCAAGTATGACAGGCTGAGCTTCCAAAATGAGGGGGTTCAAAAGTCTTCGACCGGCCGGAGTCCAGAGATGCAATGACCCATCCTCACACGAAGCGGCCCAGAAATTTCGGTTGCCTGTCACAAGTAGCACAGCTCGTGGGATGAAGTCCTGCCACAGGGTCTGCCCTCGTTTTGTTAGCGTTATCCGCGTTGGTTCCCTGTCTTGCGGTCGTCCTGTTCGAGACGGTCCCGTGGCGTTGCGTGCTTCGAAAACTAGAGCTGAGTCGTCTTCGTCGATAAAATTTGTATGCAGTTCGGCGCCGTCTGCGTTGATCTTATTAGAATCCAGAGGTCGTGTAATGACACCCCGGACCATGGGCACAGCTAGGCGAACCTGGCTGACGGTCATGCTAGGATTGATGATGGCTGGTCTAAGGACTTCGGGGATCTCGGCCGGACGTTTGGCAGCACTGGCGACGGTCGCAGGTGCTAGACCAGCGTCGGTGTTGTGCACGATCGGAGTGGCGCCACTTTGTTGTACGGTGTGGACCCGCTTCTCGTTCGCCCTCTCCTCGCCATCGGCATCAGTCATCTCTGCGTACTTCCGCTTGTTGCCCATCAAGAGACTGGCAAGTCCGCCTTTCGGAAGTCCATCGTATGGTTTGCTGAGATCCAGAATCTTCGCTGGTTCGTCGTTCGCCGCGCCTTGTCTGACAGCTGCTTGCATTTGCGGACGAGGCAAATTCGCTTCTCCCTGATTTGATGATGAAAGCAGTAGGGGCGCGACGCGCTTCTTGCCGTCTTTGGTGATCGTGACTCGTTGCTTGAGTTTGTCAACCCTTTCGACCTGCGGATCCTTCGGAGCAGCTGCAACAGGTGTTGTACCATTCGCGCCGTGATCCGTGTCCACGCCATTGGGCGCTCCCACCTCGGCGCTGTCCTTCATCTGTGTGTCGCCATTGACAAGTGTCCCGGCATGTGACTGAGCGTCGCCCATTAGCTCTCCCATGCGCCCTTCCACACCCTTCAGCTCACCAGCCTTACTGCCTTCCTCTAGGCGCAGAGCATCCGTGTTTTCGACAATTCCCACTCTTCTTCCCGCTCCGTATTTCGCGAGAGCTTTGTCATAGTCACCACTGGGTGCCAGATATCCCAGCTCCCCCTTCTCAAAAAACAACGCGGCGATCATGCCATCCAGGGATGTGAGGTACAACGTCTCGCCGTCAGGTCCCCACGCCAGGTCTGTGATTGACTTGTGGCTTAACTCCGTGGTCGTAACAAATGGCCGCGGGAAACTAGTGTTCCATACACTCAACGTCTTGTCTTGCCCGGCGCATGCAATCACGGTGACTGCTCCGGGCGAGACGTAGTCTTTCGGGTAGGGAAGTGGCGGAGGCGGTTCTCGGCAAAACAGTCTAGGTGAAAACGCGCAGACCTCCACAGGTCCTTCGTGCCCGATCAGGTTGATCTCACTATCCCAGCTACCTCGACTGATGATAGCCACGGAGCTCACAGGACCGTTCACAGCATTTGCGGCCGCGATATGCGCACCTTCGGGGCTCCAAGAGCAGCGTCGAAAGTAGGTCGTCAACGGCGATGCGCTGAACGGTGCTGTGACTGTCGTTTCCAGGGTAAAGTTGCTCGACTGGTCGTATGCGGTTGCGTTTGGCGGCGGAGACGTGAAGCGGTAGATCTTAATACTGCGATCGTCGCTCGCGGTTGCAAAGTACTTGTTGGCAGGGTCGAATGTTATGCCTTTGACGTGGGACTGGTGCTGTCCAAGCGTCTTCAATTTCTCAAAAGTTGTCCCTGACCATACCACGACCTTGCTGTCCAGTCCTACCGATACTAATATGGAGCTGTCACAGCTCCAGCCCAAATCTTGCACGTCGTTGTCATGTCCGATCAACCTCCTGAATATGCGCCAATTCTCTGCTGGTGGAGCTTCCTTGCTGCCAAACGTGGCATGTTGCGGTGCTCCAGGATCCAGTGTGTAGACACATACTATTTTGTCGTCCGCACCGGATGCCAGATATTTGCCATTTGGACTGAAGCGAACTGAATGTACAGTGCCAGAGTGGTAGGAGAGGGAAGCCAGCTGTCGGGGCTTGGTGTAGGATGGATCGGATGCATTCAGGATGGCGTCTGTTGACCATATTCGTACGTGTCCGTCGCCAGCAGCAGTCGCCAATCGTGTCCCGTCAGGAGAGACATGGCAACTGTAGACTTCATGATCTTTCTTTTCTCCGCCGTGAATCAGCCACGATGGCTTGGTGAAGCGCATCGTCAGCGCGGGCGCATATTCCTTGGATCGATATCGCGGGCGTTGTGCTCCAGTGCGCTGGTATGCAATGGGGGTGTTCTCGGTCGCTGTCGAGTCGGTGCGCAAGATCAAGTCATAAACAAAACCGTGGATAAGTACTTGAATCCACGCGAAGGAACACAGGACGACGCGCAGAGCTAAAGAGCTGGCCCGAGCGTCTCAAAGTATCAGCTTCCTTGCACACTTCACTGTCCCGCCTCTCCACGCCAACACAGAATACTGAAGATGTCTGAGTACTGGAAGTCGACACCTTCGTATTGGTGCAAATTCTGCAGCCAGTATGTCCGCGATTCGCCGCTGGAACGAAAGAATCACGAGGCGAGCGGCAAGCACCAGAACAACATTCAGCGAAATCTACGAGAGCTGCACAAAGGTCGGGAGCGAGAGGAGAGAGACAAGCAACGCGCGAAAGATGAGGTTGCACGTCTCAACGGGCTGGTGGGCGAAAAGTCAGGCAACACCAAAAGCACATTACAACCTCCAAGTCGGCCTGTCCAGGCGCAACCTCTAGCGACGCCATCTAGCCTTGCCGCGCAGAGAAAGGCGCATGCGGAGCAACTGGCGGCTATGGGCGTTGAGTTACCCGAGGAATTGAAGAAGGAGGTTACAGGTGTTGGTAACTACCATGTCGTGGCCGAGCGAGTGGTCAGTCCTGCAGAGGGCGGCGCCATCAGCGCACACCGATCTTTGGCGGAAATCCTGGCCGATGCAAAGCGAGGTGACGCAGAGAGGCCGCAGGAGATCGACTCAGAGGGCGAAGTCGAGAAAATATCTCGACGAGCGTACAAGAGGAAAGCGGAAGAGGTTGAGGGCGCTCGTGATGAGGAAGCCGCGCCGAAGAGGCAAGCTTGGGGTAGCAACATCAAAACCTATGCTGGGAAGACGGAAGCTGTTGACGGTGGACCTGATCTCGACGCGCTGCTGAATGGTGTTGCCAAGAAAAGAGAACCTGAAGTCAAGCCCGAGAAACCCGAAGAAGGAAAGGATGTCAAGCAAGAAGGGGACAATGAGACGGCGAAGCCGCTCAGTGAGATTCCGGACGTCAGCAGTACGCAGAGCACTGGTCTGAAGACCGAGGTCGATGCTGCTTCTTCTGCGCCTGCGATTGTCTTCAAGAAACGAAAAGGCAAGAAATGAGTTTGGACTGGATGGAAAGACTTTTATTGCGTCTTGCCCTCGGACAGCTTCAGGGCCACCGCTGTGCGCTGCCTTACCAACGTCGAATGCTAAGATGACCTCCGAACAATCACTTGGGTTCATGCACGCAGGCTGACTTGACCTTAGCGGCTACGTCCCACACCCGCCGGCATCTACGATGTGTTCGGCTCCATGGGATGGAAGTGTGATCATCCTAAGCACGTATCCGCAAGCTCGGTCTGGAGAACGTATTGAGGTCGTCTGAGATTTGTTCTGCTCGTCCTTGCTGGCTTCGCCTCTACAGGCATCTGTGCCTGGCAAATATATAATGCCGCTACAAGGCATCGATTCCCCTAGGCCCTATTCACGCCTGCACGCTCTGTGCTTGGCCCTGTTGCGGAAGTGACAAGCAGCTTTTCCTCATCATTCGGTCAGCTCAGCCGTCGCTGGCTTGGCCAGTAATGCCAACCTGGTCCGAAACCAGAAGTAGGATCGGTTCATGACCTCAACAATGGTGAGGCAGCTCGACTGCTATTTGCCGGATCCTGTCTTTGGCCCCTCCTGGCTACGCCGGTTCGAGGGTTCTGCCCAGCGGTAGATCGTTCGTACCCTCAGGGCCATAGAACTCGGCCAGACGTCGACTGTTCATTAGTACACATATGATACATAGCATGCTCCATCAAAGCTTAGCAGCCAGCTCATCTATCCTCGCATTGAGCTCTTCAATGGCGACCTTTTCCTTGATCCCCAATCTCCTGCACTGGAGCTCGATGGCTCGGTTTTCCTTCCACGACTTGCCGAGTATAACAATGAAGGGATACCCGATCAGGTCCGCGTCCTTCAACTTCCAGCCAAATGGTCGTTCGCGGTCATCGATCGTTGCGTCCAGCCCAGCCAGTTGATCGTACACTGCTTCCATCTCCCCATGCGTCACTGCTCCTGCTCCGACGATCACGGCGCCGAATGGAGCGACCTTGATCGGCCAATTCAGCCCTCTCTCGTCGGCCAGCAGCGAGGCGACAGCACCCATCAGTCGTGAGACGCCGATGCCATGGCAGCCCATCTGAATGTCTTGTACTGTGTTCTGTTCAGTTTGGACTTTAGCCTCGAGCGGCTTCGAGTAGCGAGTTCCGAGGTGGAAAGTGTGGCCGATCTCCACTGTTGGCGTGAAAGACAGCGTGGGCAATCCACACGACGGACATGCGGAGTCGGCCTGAGCCTTGGTGAGGAGGAATGGAGAGGTCAATGTAGAAGATGGGACAGCACCAATGCTTGGCTGTGATGCGATAGAAGATATTGAGACCCGAGGATCACGAATGGAGATCCGTTCCCACGAGTCCGGCACGGTTTTTATGTCCGAATCGGAGGTCGAGAGCGTCTGCTCAAGGTTAAAGGAGCCGCTCGTATCCAGTCCCGGTACCAGGTCCTTGATGGCATGTGTGTTGATCTGGGACCCTTGAGGTATGTATACCTCGACCAGTGCAGCGGTATCGTCAGAATGCGGCTCCCGGCCGCCAATGTTCGTCTGCGCAGCCACCGATGTAGAAGCCTTCACTGTACGTCCAATCCAACGGTGGCATGCCGTGTCGGCATTGCCGTCTGTCTCAACATAGATCGGTCGCCACAGCTCTTCATTGATAGTATGATGGCATGACTGACAGCTGATGATTGTGTCTTCGCCCTTCGTCGAAGCAAAGTGATACTCGTGGCTGTAAGAGCCACCCATGCTTCCGGAGTCAGCGTTGGCTACAAGATAAGGCAGTGCAACTTCGTCGAGGAAACAACGGTACGCCTTGGAGACATCTTCATAGGTCTCCATGGCTTGCTCTTCGGTGACGTCGAACGTGTAGAGATCCTTCATGACAAATTCTCGGCCTCGCAACAAGCCCTGCCGTGGACGTGCCTCATCGCGATACTTTCTGGTAACTTGATATAGCCGCAAAGGCAAGTCCTTGTACGAGTGTACAGCATTTTTGACAATTGTGGTGATTTCCTCTTCGTGTGTAGGCGATAGTAAGAATTTAGCACCTTTCCGGTCCTCTAGTGGGAAGAGCTCCGAGTCGCGGCCCTTCAAACGTCCTGATCGCTCCCAAAGGTCCTGCGAGGAGATGGATGACAGAGAAACCTTTGCGGCACCAACACTCTGCATATACTTGTCGATCAAGCGTTCGATCTTGTCTTGCACGCGCAGTCCTAGGGGCAGAAGATGGAAGATCCCAGAGTGAGCCTGGCGGAGAAATCCCGCCCGAAGAAGCAGATCGTGGCCATCTTCGCCGACCGTGTCTGATGTAGCCAGTTTCTTGTTCTGTGTTGGGGTCCAGAAACTGCTCAGCCGGCTACGTCCATCGTGCTGTGAAGAGGTTAGTGTATGCATATTGGCTTTCTTCGATGCAGCTCACATGAAGGCCTCGTCGTGGGAACAACGATATGACTGATGTAAATGAGTTCTCACAGCGCCATAATCGTTTCATGACATGATGTGAGTGCATTCGGAAAATCGAACAACGCTCGATGATGGAATGGATGCTCGTGTGGCATCGATGGTTGTTGCGTTGTAAAGAGCAATGTCTCTGCGTGCGGATAAACTTCGGCGTCATTCTCGCTCATGGCCAAAGAAAAACTTCAAGAATCAACTTCCGCTTCTACACAATTTCTGGCAACTGGACCATACGATGAGCACGAAAAGAAAGTCGGTCGGCAACGATGCGCGCCCGCCGAAGAAGTTCAAACCCGATTATGCGAAGAGGGAGGAGAAACGAGCAGCTCTGCTCTTCACAGCACGAGCCGACTGGCATAATGCAGAACTGCCAGCACTGGAACAGAAGGAAATAACCAGCTTACCGCCGCCGCGGGTTGTTGAAGAGCTGCACCAGTATGCGATGGAACTGCTGGAGACGGAAAATGCGACGTACGGTGCATCCCACATGACCGGTTCTTCTTCGCACAAATTCTTGTCGACCATCATGTCATCTGGTACACTGGAGGACAAAATCTCGGCGTTGACACTGCTGGTGCAAGAGTCTCCGTTGCATACCATGAAGGCTTTTGACAACCTTTTGAGCCTTTCGAAGAAAAAGAGCAGGAATCAGGCGCTTATGGCAGTCGCTGCGCTGAAGGATTTGCTAGGGACAGGTGTGGTGCTGCCGGCGGATCGCAAGCTGCGAGCATTTGGAAAACAGCCTGGCTTGCTGAGTGCGCTTCAAGGGAAGAACTTTGGGTGGACACCGGGCGAACCTCTGCCGCATGGCTTGGATAAATTACACCTTCTAGTCTGGGCGTTTGAGGACTGGTTGAAGAAGAAATACTTTGAGCTCCTGGGAATACTCGAGACATGGTGTAACGATGAGGTTGAGTACTCCAGAAGTCGTGCTATCACATATGTCTGGGAGCTGCTAAAGGACAAACCGGAACAGGAGGAGAATCTGCTGCGATTGCTCGTCAACAAGCTTGGCGATACAGATCGCAAAATTGCGTCGCGGGCTTCATACCTTTTGCTTCAGCTTGAGGTCACCCATCCGGCGATGAAGATGATCATCACGAACTGTGTTGAGGCGGATTGTCTGTTCAGACCTGGCCAGAGCGACCATGCCAAATACTATGCCATTATCACTCTCAACCAAACGATCCTGAGCCAAAAAGAACAGGAGACCGCGAACAGGCTGCTCGAGATCTACTTTGCGCTATTTGTGCAGCTTCTGAAGCCGAAGGAGGCCAAGGACGCACCGTTGGTCAAGATCAACACGCATGGCAAGCCTCAAGGAGGTGGTGGAAAGGCTGGCAAGATGGCTGCGAAAAAGCGAAAGGCAGAAGAGCGCAGTGATGAGTCCGCTGTTCAGCTTCATGACAAGATGATTGCGCAGGTCCTCGCTGGCGTCAATCGTGCCTTTCCCTTTGCCGATACTAGCAGCGCCGCCTTTGACAGGCAAATGGACACGATCTTTCGCGTGGCACATTCTGCCAACTTCAACACGAGTATTCAAGCACTGATGCTCATCCAACAGATCTCATCCACCAAACAATATGGAGCAGAAAGATTTTACAAGACTCTATACGAGTCCCTCTGGGATCCACGACTATTCACCTCCAGCAAGCAGGTCATGTACCTCAATTTGTTGTACAAGAGTTTGAAGGCGGATCTCAATGCTAAGCGGGTGCAGGCATTTGTGAAGCGACTGCTACAGGTCATCACGATGCACGAGCCCCCTTTCGCCTGCGGTGTGCTATACCTGATCAGCGAGCTGGAGAACACATTTCCAAGCATAAGAAAGATGTTCACGGAGCCAGAGGTCGACGACGAGGACGAAGAGGAGCACTTTGTTGATGCTCCAGAGGATGGTAGCGCCGTGCCTGAGGTTCAGCCCCCGGCACAGAGTAAAGTCGCCTACGATCCTCGAAAACGTGATCCCGAGCATTCGCAGGCCGAGCGAACGTGTCTGTGGGATATCTTACCACTGATCCAACACTTCCACCCTTCGGTCGCGTTGTTCGCTGAAGCAGTATATGGGTCTAAGGAGATGCCACCCAAGCCCGACCCCACGACTCATACACTCATGCACTTCCTCGATCGATTCGTTTACCGCAAGCCGCGCTCGAAAGAGGCCGTTACACATGGAAGCTCCATCATGCAGCCACTTGCGGGGACCGCTGCCGCTGACATGCTCATCAAGCCTGGCAAGGAAGGCGTCAAGGATGCGCCTGTCAATACCGAAGCCTTCTGGGCGAAGAAGGTGGAGGATGTGGCTGTTGATGAGGTCTTCTTCCATAGCTACTTCAACGTTGCCGGGACGAAGAAGCGCAAGACTTCTGACAAGGCAGACAAAAAGAGTCGTGATGACGACGATGACAGCGAAGGCCAGGCCGAGGATGAGATCTGGCAAGCCATCACGAAGTCGCGGCCAGACGTCGAAGGACCTGATTCGGACGACGATCTCAGCATGGCCGACTTGGAGAGCGCATACGACAAGAGCGACGACGAAGAGGATGGCAGTGAGGCCGAGTCTGAAGGCGGTATCGATCTTGGAGGCGTCGATGATGATGAGGCAGCAACGGGCGCTCAATTAGAGGACATGGACGGAAGCGATCTGGATGAGCTGCCCGAGCTTGACGAGAGCGACGAGGAGGCCATGTTCGGCGATGATGACGATGTGCCAGTGGCGCTCGGCGGCGATGAGGAAGCAGAGCCTGGTTCGGCCAATGCTCGCAACAAGAAGAAGCGCAGCGAGAGGAAGAAGCTCAAGCAGCTTCCTGTCTTTGCTTCTGCGGACGACTACGCGAAGCTGCTGGGTGGGGATGAAGATGAAGATGACATGTAGATCAGTACATACATGTGGCCGGTACTCTGCGAAGGGCACGTGGGATTCTTCCAATTTTTCGCGCGGCTCGCGACACCAGTGCCGCGGTGGACGTTGGCACTTGCAGAGTCCAGACACTACTATACAAGACCAAGCCAGAATTCAAATACATCAAATCACCCCCGCGCGCTCGGACTCCCATCCATCCGGATTGTATGGAGAACGCCATGGAGATGGACGTTTTTCAACGTGCGCCACGCAAAGATCGACACTCAAGCTCAAAGCCAAACTCCAGAAGTACCGATCAAAACCGGGGAGACTTTTGCGCTCCGACAAATCACGGCGCTCCTCTTTATAGCTGACGGCCTCGGTATAGCGTTGGTTTCCGTTAGAGTATCGCGATAGGAGGGACAGTATGACAGAGTGGCGGATGTGGGTATGGAGAAGTGGCTCGAATGTGGATGGCCTTAAATGCTTCGAAGTTGATTTTAAGCTGGCGATTTCCCATTCCAGCTATTCTGCTCTACTTTCGGGCTCCCTCACGAAGACACTTCCTAAACTCTCCGACAATTGACAGCATGGTTCCCGCGTGGACGACCGTCTCTCTCTTCGCCGCAGCGGCTTCTGCACAGCTGAACATCCCAGCTCTGCTTTCTGGCCTTGGACCCGCACCCGCCACAGATCCTCGTTGGTATTCATGGCAGAAACCAGGCCCGAACGACGGTAAGTGTAATTGCTGAACATGCACACGGCTGTGTTCTCGACCTAGGCTGATTATGTGATAAAAGTTCGCTCCCCTTGCCCCGGCCTCAACTCTTTGGCAAACCATGGGTTCTTGCACCGTGATGGCCGCAACATGACAATTCCCCATCTCGTCAAGGGGTTGGCAGCAGGACTCAACGTCGGTCCTGATTTCTCAATCGCGGTCGGCGGCGTGGGCCTTTTCTCCTCTCCCAATCCCCTGGGCGGATCGTTCGATCTGAATGACCTCGATCAACACAACTTCCCAATCGAGCACGACGCTTCCCTCAGCCGACGGGACGCTTTCTTCGGCAACGACTACTCCTACTACGACCCTTTCTTCCAGGACGTCATGTCCTTCTTCCCCACCGGAAAGACCAATATCCCGGGTGCCGCTAGGGCCATCGCCAACCGCACCGATGATTCCGAGGCGACCAACCCTGAGTTCGTCTACGGTGCTCGCGAGTTCGTTCTTCGATACGGCGAGACAGGTCTTTACCTCCAGACCATGGGCGGCAGCGACATCGACGGCGTGGCTAACAACGAGTACGTGCGAAGCTTGTTCGAGAAGGAGCGTCTGCCATACGCTCTGGGCTGGAGGCCGCGTAAGGAGCCCATCACCTTGAACAGCTTGGGCTTGATGATTGTTGAGCTCTTCGCCGCCAACCCTAACGCCGCGCCAGAGGGCGTTCGCATCACTCAGTAAGTTGGATGAGTTTCCATTCTTAGACGTGTATCCGGTTTCTAACATGTTTTCGTGTAGGGACTCGTACAAGAACCTCTTCCAGATCTTGGCTGGTGGATCGAACGCTTTGAACAACGTCACTCAGGGTCTTGCGGCTGCTGTGGGATTGTAAATGTTATGTATGGAACTCGAAAGCACATTGGGGCACGGCAAATTCGGACACTCAGAAAATCAAGAGACATTTGCGACTTCGCTACTCCTGTTTACGCCGCCGGTCGTGCCGCTGACAATCTGCACTCTGGAGATGGTCTCGGCATTGCATGGAACGCGGTCGCCTAATCCCTGCATCACGCACGTGTCGCCAAGGAACGAAGTGAATGTTAGATCCATCGTTAAAAGCCAGCCAGCGAGCACCTGTTGTTCACGTATGGAATTCCTGCCAGAAGTGTAGGAAAGAAACGGTCCTCTAAATCATCGTGCAATCGATTTGGCAAAGACGTGCAGGCAACCCGGTAGCTGGCTGATGCGTCTGTTTGAGTTCATAACAGGGCTGAACCATGTCATTGACATGATGGGCATTCCTTCGCAGAGCATGTAGTGCATGCTTCCGATCGCCTGAAGGACGCCGAGTAGCACAGGTTCTCTTACCCACTTCCTGGATTTCTTGGTCGTGACTTCGTGCTACGCTTTTATGGTATTGCTGTACGCGCCGCGCCGACCAACGAGGCGAGATCTGCTTCCTTTTCTCTGCCGCCGAACACGATCTCCTCCCCACCTGTATGATGCAAATGCTACAACTCTATCACTTCTATCATGCAGCCAACGTATCCGGGTATCGACTTCAACCAAGATCCAACCTCCACAATCCGTCACCAACGTAATGTCCGTTCTCAATCGCGGGACCCTTCTTCTTCTCCTTCATCTCTTGCGTGCCCACCTTCAACACACCAACCATGCAGGCATGCTCTTTTCCTTCCGCTTCCACAGCCACCACATCGCCAGCCTCGAACTCCTTCCCGTCATTGCCATACTCCTCCATCTCCTTTCCACCAGGCAACCTCCCACCTGGAGACGTCAGACCAGGCACCATCAGTGCCGCTCCGCTCAACACGAAGCGAATTGCGCCTCTGTCTATCCGTATGCGGTTGAAGCATTGTGGGTACTTGTGCACGACAGTCAGATGCGGAAGGATGGCATCGTCCATGTGTTGCCAGAAAAGCGGTGTGCTACCCAAGCAGTATAGCGACACGCGGTCGGGGATCTTGACCAGATCTATTTGCTCTTTCTTCGGTAGGATTTCATCGATGTATGGCTCAATGAGTGGGTAGGTTTCGATCACTTTGGCGCGGATGGCTCGTTGGGCGGACGATTTGACCTTGGATTTGGCGCCTGGGGAGAATCTGTTCCGACATGTGTTAGCAATCGAGGACACTTCAGGCTCTCGGCGGTGTACTCACTCCTTTTTGAACATGTCGGAGATTGTGGAGATTTGATGTAAGATCCCTTCTCACCGCAAGAAACGATGGAAGCACATGAAAGCGGCGGGGCATACAGCGGGGCATCAGCCAAGAGACTTGCCCTGGTTACGACACCAGAACATTCGGACAACAAAGTTGGACAACTAGTAACTCAACAACAACAACATCATCCCGAATTGACATTGAGACTCCCTCAGTAATTCTACACATAGCCATAATGGTACGTCGCCAAAAGAGCCAAGGAATCACAGTCCGCTGACAACTTCACGCAGGCTCCCCAGGCCGACTCCAAGAAGCGTTTGGCGCTCACTATCATCGACTACCTCCAGACATCTCTCAAGGACGGCACACTGCAACCCGAAGATGCGGACTCGATCGAGATTGCAAGCAACTGTATCGCCGAGTGCTTCCACGTGGACCCGACTGATGAGCCTGCGATGAAAGACGCATTAGGTGGCCAGAACTTGTTGAGCATCTACGGTGTCTTCGAGAAGATGAAGGGCAAGGGAGGACCAGCACCTGCTGCTGCCTCTACTTCGTCATCTTCAACCACTCTTGCTCCGGCTCCGCCTGGCGCACCGACCGAAGAGAGCGAGAAGCTTAAGGGCTTGGGCAACGTAGCGATGCAGAAGAAGGACTACCAGGCTGCCGCGGACAACTACACAAAGGCCCTCGAAGCCTGCCCACTCAACCCGATCTACTTGTCGAACCGTGCCGCTGCGTTCAGCGCAATGCAAAAACACGAATTGGCAAAGAACGACGCTGAGCTTGCAACCGCTACAGATCCAAAGTACACCAAGGCATGGTCGCGACTGGGATTGGCGAGATTTGCGCTGGGCGATGCGAAGGGCGCTATGGAGGCGTACAAGCAGGGGATCGACGCTGAGGGCAATGGTGGAAGTGAGGCGATGAAGAAGGGTTATGAGACCGCGAGGAGAAAGGTTGAAGAGGAGGGAGATGACGATGATTCGGACGATGGTGCCGCACCTACGACGAGAGGCGCACCCGGAGCTGGCGGTATGCCCGACCTGGGTAGCTTGGCGTCCATGCTTGGTGGAGGAGGAGGTGGCGGTGCTGGTGGCATGCCTGATCTCGGCGCATTGATGCAAAATCCGATGCTCAGGGAAATGGCACAGAGTGTCATGAGCAATCCGCAGATGCTTCAAAACCTCATGAGTGGGCTTGGACGTGGTGGTGGAGGTGGTGGCGGGGGTGGAGGCATGCCCGACATTAGCGCGATGCTGCAGGATCCGGCAATGGCAGAGATGTGAGTATGAGTCTTTATCGGTAAGATATCGTTGTGCTAACATTTTGACAGGGCCAGGAACTTCATGGGCGGTATGGGAGGACAAGGTGGCGCTGGTAGAGGTGCTGGTGGAAACCAATAAAGTGGAGGCTGAGAGACGCAATGGGCTAATTCCGACGTACTGCGACGGATGCTCCGCACTGATGTCTCGATATCCAAGGTACTCCATACTGATGCGGACACTATGCGAATCGACGGAAGAAAGTGCTCCCACATTTCAATTTCAACTATGGAAGTCTTCAGCCAGCGACCACCGAGAGCCCCTCACGATAGGAATGCTCAATCCTCGACCATCGTCTTGAACTCTGCATGAAATGCGTGGACCATTGACACCACCGAATTTGCTCGTGGCCTTCATGCCCAGGCTGATTCGACAAAAGCTGTCGGTCGTTGCATCAACTTAGGGGCTCCTATTCAGCTCAGACTGCCTCTTATGGGAAGTTCGAAGAGGTGTCGCCTGCCTGGCCATACCGACCGTACGGCTGCTGGTGTACAGAAGACTTTCTCGGCACCACTCCTGGTGTTCTGCCGAGTCACCGAATAGTAGGTATCCTTTTGACGCGGCCTGTATCGTTAAGGGAGGCGAAGGCCCTCCTTGCACGCTTCGTGAATCAAGGTATAACTGCAGCTCTTTGCAGGAGCTGAAGTGATAAGACCAGAGAGAGACTCGTCCTCGGCCTCGTCGGCAACATGACCTCCTCAGACAAGCCCTCCCACCGAGCTACCCAGCCGAAGATACGGACGATGCATTGGACAAGCCATCCATTATCTCGTGCGCTGCATCCTGGTTCCAAATGACAAAGGGCCCCGACTCCTGATCAACGTCATTCGGAACAGACCACCGACCCACGATAATTTGGCCGCCCGGCAGGACGAGGCCTTCGTATACGCACACCCAGCCGTGATCAGTGTTGCCCGCATCATCCTCGATATTCTGCAAGAATGTCATTCTCTGCCAGCCAGGGACCTCTCCCTGTGATGGCAGCGCATGCAGCCAGCCTTTGCTGGTCAATCCGTTTCCTCCACTGATGTCTTGAATTTCGATGCTTCGCGCCTGGTTCGTGCGCGGAGCTGAAGTCGATGAAGAGCAGTGCTCGTTGTGATCAGAAGCGGAGAAGCCGAAGGAATGGAGGTGTTGCTCGAAGGTGTCGTTCCAGTCGGCTTTCTTATGGGTGTCAAATTTTGATTCCAGGTCGAAAATCATACTCCCGTCAGCCGCATTGCAGAACTCGTCCACAGAATTCTCATCGCCGTAGTTCATGCCGGCGCGGATCGCAGGGAGGTCGGTATAGTCAACGTTCGCGAAGCTGGCCTTCCAGAATCTTCCCAAGTCTGGCTTGCGCTTGGATTGTAGATGCTCGGTCCAGAATCGTGGTTTCTCGAGGGAATTGAGGTTGGCATACTCGGAGAAGAGGCTGCTCTCTGCCTCGGTGGTCAAGTGATATCTCCAGAACTTGATTTGGTGAAGCACCCATTCCAAGTCGACGTCGATCCCACCAAGAACAATGGATCGGCTCTCCCGGGAGGCATACACGATGGTCTGGCTGGCGAGGTATCCGGTGACTGGGACGATAGAGGTCAAGCTGAGATCGAAAAGCTGAGATCGAAAATGAAGGGTGCCAGCATCACCTGCACGACCTCCAACAAAGGGTTCGGCCGAGCAGATCGCGCACCCACGTTTGGATCGAAAGTGATGTTTTCCTTCTTGGCGAAATCGACAAGAGCCAGGAGGTTGCGTGAGGCGTACTCTCCACGTTTACCCTTCTTGAGGAACAATCTGCGCCCGCTGTTCGCGTCTGAGGTCGTCAGTATAGTTAGAGGGCTACGGCAAGGAGTGAGATCGGCTTACCTAGAACCAGATCCAGTAAGGTCTCAAGACAGTAACGCTCCTCGACGCTACGGCCGTCCTTGAACTTGGCCCCATTCTTGAGCCGCGTGCGGCGAGCCTGGTACTCTCCCATATACGAGGCACCGATATACTCCGGTGCACCTGCGAAGCGGGAGGGTTCGAACTTGATTCCGAAGAGACGGCACCAGAACGAGAATCCATCACAGTCGATGACATCCCGCATCGCAGAATTCGCCTGCTGAAAGCGAACGAGCTCTGTGTCGCTCTCTAGTCGGCTCACGATCTCATGGATCATTTCGGGGATTAGCTTTTCGAACATGTTGGCGTGGCTGGTCGACGTCGTCGGAGAGGTCGCGGAGGTCGAGACCATGTTGATCAAAGGTCGAGCGAACTTGAGAGAGTATTTGGAAGCAAACCGTCCGTTGGAATGACTTCAAGGGCAGTGTGTGAATTGCTACTTTCATGTGATGATTAACGTGCATCTGAAAGCTGGTGAAGAGAGTGCAGCAGACAGAACGAGGTTCGATCCGAGGACATTTCCAGTCTGTGGATGGTCCTTGCGAGATATCTTCTTATTGTCAGAAATGTACGCCGGCATTCTCATTGATCCAGAGTTTTGACAATACGAAGAAAATTCTGATTGATTGTCAACTGAACTGACCTTTCCTCCTCGTAGTCGCCGTGGCAAGGCGAAGAGGCAGGCCGTACTCACGAGTCCAGCGATTTGACATTGCTCGTGAATGTGCACAGTAAATTCGTTCCTCTTGGTTCCTCGCTGGACCTCATACGGCCGGATGCTGATTTAGCGTGATCCCAGGCAAATCGTCTGCCACTTTTCACTGCATTCGAAATTTGACATCAAGACCCGGCAAGTCAATGCCCTTGATCTTGGTAGACCAGACATCGCCATTGCGGATTGCCAAGGCTCTTGTCAGTGTTCCAGTCGTGATGATCTCTCCGGTCTGCAGCGGCGTGTTATGCTGATCAGCAGCAAGCAACTCAGCCATGTGTCGCAAAGCATTGATCGGGCTGCCAAGAACATTGCTCCCTTTGCCCTCTTCCACCTTCTTCCCGTCTTTATGCAATTCCACGGTGAAGTTCTTCAGATCTGCGAGTAACGTGCCAGCGCTTTGGGTGCGATTATTCAAGGACAAACTTGGCCCTACGAGCAATAAACCATGCAGTGCAAATGCCGCAGTAGTGTCAGCAGCAGTAAATCTCCAACCCGGGAAGATCGATGCCACGATTTCGAAACCATGAGCGATCCAGCCGATACACTGCAGGATTTCCACATCAGACATTGTTGGGTCCACTGGACTCTTCAGTCCCAGCACAATTTCTGGCTCGATCTTTGGTTCTAGCGCAGATAAATGGCTAATGTTGGCCAGCACTGCCTTGCCATCACCCAGCTCCGAATTCCCAGGCAAGTCGAGCACAGTGTTCTGGTAGATATACGACCAGTTGCTTGCATCAATCCTGTACTCCGGCCAGATGTTCTTGTTCGTGAAGCCAATCTTACGACCTGCGACAACTTCTCCATTCATCTCTCTGAGCTGTCGTATAGCTGCGGCGACATGATATGCTTTGGACTGGTCTAGTCTCCCATCGGCGGCCTTGGAAAGTAGAGGTATTTGGTAATTGTTGGCACGAGCGTGCTCTGCAAAGACAGCTAGCTTCTGGATGGGATCCGGAAATGTGTCCCATTTTGATTTCTCATGAAGCATGCCCTCAAGGTCGTTCGCTTGAATTTTTGCGTAGCATCGTCGTTGTGAAATCGTTCTGTTCAGCTTTGCCAAACGAGGCAGCACGCTGGATCGTATTGCGGCCATGTTGACAGAGCTGTACGCTTCGGGGAAAGCAGGTTCGAGGGAAAGTCAAATGTCTCGAATGCTGCACGTAGTCCTGACTCAGTAGACTTTCGAGATATGTAAATTCATGAGGGAATGACCGGAGAGAGATTCGCCGAAAGATGCAAACATCTGTGGATCCGATGGTACCTGGAAGGGGAAGAAGTGTGACCTAACCTAACTTGAGGTGTCTCGAGACGGGGATGCTTGTTGTTGATCGCAATGACTCAGCAATGGAGATGCCTCAGGTCATCCTCAAGGCAATGCAGACAGGAGAAGAGGCTGGAGCAGAGGGATTGAACGTGATTCAGCGAGGTACTGTGCTCCATGTATAGCGCTTTCGTTAAGCTACAGAATCTATACAAGCATCCTTCTATACAGTGCCGCCGAGCTTGGCGATCAGGCGGTCCTCTATGCCTTCCAAGATATATCGATGCTCGAGAACCTCCAAGTTCTCAATTTCAGCCTTGAAGGGCTTCTCCGGGTCTTCTTGGCCACCCATTGGGTTAGTCGCCATCTGCTGTTGAGCCATCTGTTGTGTGACCTGCGCAGCGGCTGTGTCGAGTCAGCATTCGCGCCGTTTAGTTGAGAGGACGGATGATGGAGATATACCGTTGTTGCTCCCCAGTATGAAGTTGTACACTGGTTGCAGACCAAAGAGTGTCAAGAAGTACCAACTCAGACTTGACACCCATCGCACGTCCAGATCGCGGGTTCCGACACCAGCTTGCAGCATTTGCTTGAATTGCGGTGTAAGCGGGAACGGCAGTTTCACTGCGCGTTACTGTCAGCGTAATCATCATAGCATGCCTCGCAGTGGTACCATACTGATCACATATCCGGAGAAGAACGCATTGATCCAGCCCATAATCAGACTCTGCGGTACCATCATGGCAACATTGCCCTTCATCATACCCATCATGCCCTCCATCATCGCCGGGTCTGTCATTGGATTCGCTGGAGGCTGCCCTCGGTTTTCCTGATCTGCCAGATATCTTCCCTCCTTGACTCCCTCAATGAATACCTCTTTCCTCCTCTCAAACGCCGATTTTGAGATCTGCTGATAGTTCACGCGGAGGGTCTGCGCATGTGCAAGAGAACGCTGTTGCCGTGTCTTCCCGATCGGCTGCTTTTTGGGGATCGTTTGGAGGAGTGTAGAAAGGTAGTGGCGGAGGATACCGGTCAGGATCATCACTACTGTGATGGGGAGGAGGATCCAGTAGCTAAGGAACAAGTCAGTTTGAGACGCATTGCGGACAGCATTTCATCGCGCGTACAATAGAGCAGGATCTCGATGGATCTGCTGTTCGACCGGGCTGGCCATGGCGGGTTTGTCGACTGTCGAATATACAGCAGGGTATTCTATGCAGGCCAATGGAATCTTTGGTGAAGTCAAAGCCATCTTCACATGATGCATGTTTCACCTGCAGGGATACCGCGCCAAGACAAGAGCTCTGGACAGCTTTACTCTCCCTCGACAACATGATCTCCTGATTACACCTGAGCACATTGCCTCACATTCTACCAAACAACGAACCCACTGGAACTGAACCACGAAGGACCAGCGAAAATGTCAGAAGGACGCATCTCAGTATACTCCCAGAACGACCTCAAAAACACGACCGACGATGCCCTTGGAAACTACCTCCGTGGACTGAACTTCAAGCAAGACCATAGCAAGATCGACATACGACTAGCACTGGGCTTCACAGGTGTAGTCATTGCTGGTGCATTGTTCTATGCGGACTTCAAGCTCGGTTGGGAGGCAACGCGCAGCTATACCGCTCCAGCAGTAGCCATATACATTGTGCTGAACAGCGCGCTGACGGCATGGATGTACTTCGTGGAGAAGGGTCTGATCTTCGAGGGCACCCGGGATGGCAAGAAGGTAGGTTATACGGTGATACGTACGAGGTGGTCGAGAACAATGCTAACAGGCTGCCAGCTTTCAATCTCGTCGAGCACTAAGAAGTACGACCCGTCGTACTACCTCGATGTCTCAGTCAGCAGCCATGGCTCTGAAGCAAGCAGTTGGCAGGTCAAAACTCCATTCACTACCTTCTTCACTCGAGACGGATTCTTTGTCGCACAACCTTTCCAACAATGGCTTGCTACGACGGTCGAGATTGTGGGCGACGCGGATCAGAAGAATGCTAGCCGAGATGAGAGGGATAACTTGGCGGCACCTGCGGCAAAGGTGTTCCCGATCGATTCAAGTACTACCGACGGAGATGCGACGGGAATTGAGAGCAAAGGGAAGGGAACAAAGCGGTCGAAGAACGCCTGATCGGGACTACATACTGTCATTGTTGTATACCACGAACACTTCGATTTCCGACAAAGGAAGGCTCGACAGCCGAAGCCCACGATAACAAGTTTCTTCTGATGCGTCCTATTCCGGCGTATCTTTGTCGTGTCTCCACGCGCAGGTTGTAAGTATACTGACAACCTCTCCTTCCTTCCAGTCCTTTCACACGGTACTACAGAAGATCTCAACAACCATGGCCAACGAAACATTCGAATGTCCGGTCTGCGCGGAAGACCTAGCACTTGACGCCAGAATCTTGGTCGGCGACGGTGATGATGCTATGTGCCGGGACTGCATCATCACTCAATTCAAAGAGGACTTTGAGCGATCAAAACACGAGGCAGAAACCGAATTCGGAGTCAGATGGGGAACGCGTCGGCTGCGGATCACTGACTTCAAAGACCTCTTTGACCAGGACTTCGTGGCCCGATACGAGCGTCGCTTCTTGGAATTTACAACTATTCCTGATCGGAGAGTGTACTGCTCACGGTTAATCCAGCCAGCTGAAGGAGACGATGTTTTTTACTGTGACGCCTTCATCGCAGTGGCATCGGACGCCGAAGAACTTGCAATCTGTCCATCGTGCAAGGGCGCGGTGTGTAGGCTCTGCCGACAACCTTGTGCCGGCGAAGCCCACGAGTGTACGGGTGCGCCTGAAGCCAAGCCAGACGACGGGATGGATGTGTCCGAGATGCAGCGAGGGAAAGACTACCAGCGTTGTCCGGGTTGCAGAAAGGAATATGAGCTCCGCGAAGCGTGTAACTTTGTGCGTTGCGCTCTGTCCTCGTACGTGTGGCAAGATGATTGAGATTTTACAACGCCACCGCTAATTGGTTCTCCAACAGATGCGAGAAAGGCTTCTGTTACCTGTGTGGAGCAGAAGTCGAACACGATTCGAACCATTGGGACTTTGGTTGGTTATCGTCGTGAGCGCACTTCTTGACCTTGAGCTGAATATACCACAGGTAGGCCTTGCACCAAATGGAAACATCCGGATGATGTGGACAACGAAGTACCAATTCCTCAGGAACATCGAGAGGCACTTTATTCGAGGGTCGGCGTAAACTTTGTGCTGAATTGGCTGCGTGGGCTCTACGCAGGGGTGGGTATGCCGCGCTGGCTCGAGCAAATACACATGGAGGAGTGGTACATCATTGTTCGATGGTTACCGCCTCCGGCTCTACCGCGTTTTGCCGCCGCCTTGATGTGGGGCTTTGGCATGTACACCTACGACGTAGATGTGGCGCATGCTGAGATTGATAGCATGCGCAATCTTCAAAAGCATTTCGGTGGTCATCCGGGCCGTTTGGAAGCATTGCTGGCCGACATCGAAATCAGTCATGGAGTTAAGCTCATCCCAGGACCCGAACCCGTGGAGCAATTCTCACCGCCGGAATTGTCGAGGATGTCGTCGACTGGCTACATGGGACCCATCGCCGAGCTTGCAATCATGCCGGTCTTCAATACATTGTATGAGCTTGGATTAGACCTGGGACAGTGGAGCAGGCACATACGCAGAGACCTCACCCTGGTCGTCCGCATTGGAAACTGCTATGCGGAAAGACATAAACAAACAGCTGAGCTCATGTACTGGTTTTCTTGGGAACACCCTCAGACTTATCCTCCGGCCATGAGGCAACACTACGAGAAGCTCGAGAGAGTCTTGGTGTCTCAGAAATGGATGGACGAGGTATATCGGGACTACCATAGGGTCGTCGCACTCGACCCCAAGCGGAGACTTGACGCCGATTACTGGTCCGAGGCCCCTCTTTGGCAGTACTCGGTGGTTCGGGCTTCGGCGCTCCGTGATCAAATCCTGCTTGTGCAAGCTGAGAATAAGCTGCGGTACCAGGACGTCGATTTCGAAGCGGCCATGCCAGCTGCGGAGGACTCGGATTACTATCAGCTTGAAGCTATACGCGAATCAGTCACTCTGCCGGACATGTTGGACTCACTATCCGGGACCACTCAACTCCTTTTCTGCTTCCTCCGCGATGGAGCCGCGATCGTGCCGTTCGAAAGACCCACCATCCGTGGCGTCTATCTGCCTGACATTCGCAAGACCTCGAAGGCCGACGACTCAGATCGTGAGAAGGAAATGGAGGCGTTATTACTTCTGGCAGCGTGGTGTTGCTACAGTCCTCGTAGCAGCCACTTGTCGAAAGTGCTACAGCGGATCAAAACAATGCACATGTTGCCGAGAGGCATGCCACCGCGACCTACGCTCGAGGATGGCGCTGATGCTTTCACCAGGCCGGGGTTTTACAGCATCCTTTTCCCGGACTATATGCCTTGGTCACTGCTCATGACAGGCTTTGGACGTGACGACGAGGAAATTGAGCTTGTCGCGAAGCCGATTAGCGGCAGGAATCCTTGGATCACTTCGACGAGGAAACACTACTACATCGATCGGGACTATGACCTCCTGAAGGCGATGTTCCCACGGCAAGAACAAGGTAACATGGGAGGGCGTAATGCTGAATTTGGAGAGATGCTGCGAAATCACGCTAGGTAGTGTATCTATGTCTTCTGGCACCGCTCAATGCTAAGCTGTCCTTGATCATCTGCTACGATATGATTGTACGAGTGCAGCTCGGAGAGGCCGTGACTCTCTGAGTGTATTGGGCGACAGATCATCGACCTTCGACCGTCCGGTCTGGAGGCCAGCGAACGGACAACACATGCAAGATCATCGTCGTGTCCATCACGATCTTGCTCGATCGCTCGCGCAATCATGACCATGCCACGTCATGCCTTCTTCGCCTTCCACGATGGTTGCCTCCTGGTTCCCGGGAACTCGACCTTGGGCAAAATGTCTCCCATCTCGAAATAGTGCTTCACCTCGGCCGCACAGTCACGATCTCGCTCGTACTCCGCCCTGTTCTGCACAAGGAACCTTGCTTTGACACGGCCATTTCCCTCCTCTCCACGCAGCTCGCGGAATCTGGTCCATAAATCTTCTGGGACTCCGCGATTATCATCCTGCTGCTTTTTGTCGCCCTCAGGCTTCTGGTACGCCTGCATCCACACGTCCGATGCGAAAAGTTCGAGACACACCTCGCACTTTCCACAAGCGCCGCACCCTTTCTTCACCCATCGGCCCAAGGAAGGGTTGAAGATCTCATCGTCGGGCACTTCTAGGTCAGGACGCATGTCGTATCTGTCAGGAGGGACATGCAGGTCCAGCGCCGCAGCGTACGGATTGGCGTTGACACCACGTAGAACTTCAACGCCGCGCTCGAGGCCAGTTTTGATGGCTTTCTGAAGCCAGAGCTTGGGACCTCGCTGTTCAGCCGTTCCATCCCATCGCAATCTCCAAGGCTCGATGTAGATCGCTTTGAGGCCTGGAAGGATGTATCCGGGCGCGGAGCCCTTTTCTGGCACGTTCGCGCCTCCGTCCACACCCTTGGTCGCGGATTTGTCCTCCTGATCGGCATCGTCGTCTCTTTCTTGCGCACTAATCATAGCAGCGAGTGCATCATCGAGCCAATCAGCTCTCTCGGCCCAGCCTGGCCCAGGTGACACATGCATGAAAAGATTGCCATGATGCTCCACAAGAACGAGGACTTCCGTGCTCTCCCGAAAAAGGGTATCGGGCCCTTTGGCCAGGTGCTGCACAAACTTCTGGCGCGAGCTGAGGGTACCGGCATCGTCCGAGTCTTGGTTAAAGCACAGATACGACAACGATATATCGCCGAGGGCCATCATGACGTGGCGCGGTTGGGCTATGCTCTCTTTGAGCACCTCTGGATATTAAAGAGAGCAGCGATATCACCGGAAATCAGCGTTGTTGGAGTCGTAAAACATGAAGCTTTGCAGGTTCGGTGCATGGGACGGGGCGTATTTAAAGTAGTAATCAGTGTCAGACGCCGTGCCGCCGCGGAATGCTACGTTAGTCAACTACTTCGTGTCAGCTGGGTCTATTCAAGGTCTGTAGACCAGAGCCTGCGATGCTCGTTTGGATCACGTACCTTGATCTTGCAAGCGTTAACGAGGGCCTCCCAGCCTTCCAAGCTCCGGTGCTCTCCATTGTGATCGTCAAGGAACACATGCCGAAGTCTGGAGCTATCATGGCTCAGCAAGTCACTCGCAAGCTGAGACCCTTCCGTCGCCTCCAAACCGTGTATGTACAACGATTCCAAATAAGGCAGGTTGCACATTGTTAGGAATAGTGCTTGTGAGGGGTTCAAACGCTTTTCATCTAGCCAGGTTCCGGTCTCCACGCCAGTGGCGAGGTGTCGTAGAGTCCGAAGTCCTGGTGGCCACGTTGAGATGTCCTGGTCCTGGTGAGCGCCGATGACCGTACGTATCCACTCCAGGCAGGTGTTGGTTGTAGTTCGATCGTCCTCGTCTGGTGTACCACAGCCGCGAGCAAAGTAGACACTGTTCATTCGAGGACATAGAAGGACGACCATCGCTTTGAGGATTCCGTCATCGCCCCTGGCAAGTTCATCGCGAGCTTTCTCTCGTAGCTCGTTGCCTTTCACGAAATTGCTGAGGTATTCGCCCATTGTGTCGAGATACTACTCCACTTCGCCATGATCGTAATTCCACGTCAACGGGGTTCCTTGCTTGAATCGATCTTCATCTTCGTCAGGCTTGTCCATTTGCACAGGTCTCCAGTCTTGCCAATTTCGCCGCGCGCACCAGAATCTGCAGAAACTTATATCAGCACAGGGGAGCGGCACGTCTTGTTGATACTCATTCTTACCGAATCGTGCGAAGGTGGCATGCGTCGATAGGATCCTTGGGCACAGTCCTGAGCACTCTCGGTATGCATTTCGATCTCGTTTGAGAACGTCTCTCAGTGCGCCAGCTATGTAGCGACATGTGCATGCCAGATCGAGGTGCGAGAAGGGATCTGTGAATTCGCCCACGTGAGCAATGATCTCGACTGGCAGCGACGTTAATGGCGACATGATAATTGCTCGCGCGCATGGGCTGATTGGAGTTGGAAAGAAGCAGTCAGAAGCCTTGTCGAAAGACATAGAAGATGTCGAAAGGAATGACAAAAGAAATGCAATGGTTGCCTGCCAAGAGCTGCGTTCGATGCAGCGCTCAGGCTGCCATCTGATCTGCAAGAGATACTCTGATCTGTACCAAAACATGGTCGCTGGATTGGACGGTGACACTGGAAATGGCGGACACGGTAGCTTTTAGACGATAGCATGCACCGTACATTCTTGCACATATACGTCAACCGTACGTGCCAGCATGCCCAAAGCAACGTCCGCAATAGCACCTCTTCTATGCGTGCAGACCTGGCAGCACGATCTTGTAGCCGTACGGGGTCTTCATGAGCGTGCAGGTGCATTAGCAGCAGCGCATATTCCTAGGCGTATGAATAAATTGGCAGCACACGTGCAGTGCAGGTAATCGAGAGCAGGCTGACTGACCAGTCCACCGAATTCCAGGATAATCGATCGACTGACCATCGTTTCGCAACGAACCCTGTCCAAGAAGCGAGCGACTTGAAATAGAGTCCTCCTCAACCTTGTGTCGCTGGAACAATCCGTGATGAAACGATCAGTCTTCGCGCTGACCGGACATGGTTAATATGTACTGGGTAAGCGAGCGGACGACTTTTAATGACTCACGGCAAGAGCTCTGGCAGGTGTGCAGCTGCGGGCTTTTACCTGACATGTCACCGGACCTCGTATCTGCATGTCGCTCTCCTCGTGCATGCATGTCCATGTATTCGATGAGCAAAGGACGAGGGGAAGGGACAGGCAACATGTGAGTATTGGGAGGGCAAGGTGCTGAACATTCGCCAGCCCGACGGCTCTTTCATGGGTGTCTTCTCTACGCCCCGTGCCATCCAGGTCCAGAATGCATATGCCGAGTTGGACACGGTCTCGACTCTCGGGAGGTGTCTGTCGAAGAGAAGATCCATGTTCCCCAAGCCGGAACAACTTGGATGGATTTGAGGGAAGGTCGGACTAGTTCTAGCGTCGAGCGGATGAAGAGCTGATTTCTCGCTCACACGACTCCACTCCACTTCGTCTCTTCATTCTACAAAACGCACACCGGGCGAAATTGTCTGGAGAAAAGTTGTCGATCTTGTGTTGGTGTTTCGCTCCGGCCTGATCCCGATCGTCTGCCACTTTCTCCCGCTCCCGTCGTCTGGCTGTTGTCCGGCCTTAGAATATTCTACCTGCGCTTAGGTCAAGTGCGGGAAGTAATTTCACACACCCGCGGCTTGTTTCTCAAGTTTCTTTCTCTGGACATCTCCCTCGACCACCACACCTTCTTACGACAACCACGCCGACGTCCTCTCCTCCTCCGCCGTCTCTCACACAGCATCCATTCGTTGCCGCACGAGATCAGACGATCCTCGATCCCGCCATTCCATCCGCCGTTCTCGATCTCGCCTACGACTCGGATATCCCATATTCGCAGCATCCGATTCCACGACTACAGTCTTTTCTGCGGCCTCGAACTTACGGCATCGAATCGCTTGGTATGTCATATCACGATGCATCATATCCTTCGTGCATATAGCTTTTAGCTATCGTGGGCAGGATTTGGCGACTTTCCCTTGGCTGCCTGTATTTGCTAACCTACTCTGCTCCTTCACAGACGCGCGCGAGCTTACAGCTCAACTTTAAGCTCCATTCGGTCCATCACCGCGTGAAATCATCACTCACGCACCTATCCGTCCCTGACGGCCTTGCGATCCTCGACATTCATCCGGCTCCGTTGGAATATCTCGGGATAAGAAGCTTCGGTAAGACAAAGTGTGCGGTGGGGTGCGAAATTGTGTAGAGTGGGAGTAGAGCAGCAGCGTCTTCTGCTGGACACTTTTTGGACCACGCCCGACTGGGCAACCCGAGTGCGGGCGACGAGACAGCGAAAGCCCATCTCATCCTGACACTAACTCAGCATTGCTCAATTGCAATGGCTGCCTCAAATTCAAGCCCAAGTGGCTTTTCCTACGCGCAGGCTGCGAAAGGCCGAGCACCCACCTTCCCAGCCCAGACGCCTTCCAGCAAGGTGACTTCAGGCACTGCGACGCCCGCGACTGGCGCATTCTCCGAGCCGGCTCCCAATACCAGCTGGGCGGATGACGTCGAGGCCGTAGACGGAGAAAAGACGGAGGAATCGAGGAAAGAGCCTGAAGAGCACGTGAAGGTCGCACCCGTAAAGGACATCGCCGTGGAGCGCACCAAAGCCGAAAGCATACCACAGAACGCCTCGTCTGGCGTATCATCACCCGATCTTGCTGCTACCTCGAGTACAACCAACACCGATGATTCATCCTCCGCGCCGAACGGCACCTCGAACGGCACTTCATCTTCGGAGACCACGTGGGAGACCAAATCGCAAAATTCCGAGCCAGCTTGGATTGCTGAGCGAAAAGAGCGTCAGACCACGACCCACAACGACGAGCCAACAGCATCCCCGACGAAAGCTTCATCAGGTCACGAGCGATCTGGCAAGCGGGGCAAGAAGGAGCCGAAAGAGCCCAAGGAGCCTGCATTGTCACAACCTCCACCGAAGCCCGTCGTCCTGACCGAAGCTCCTCCACCAGCTGTGAACATCTGGGCGAAGCGCGCTGAGGAAGCCAAGACTAGGCCAGTCGCAATTCCTCTCGCGCCAAAGGCTGTCACACCTACGCAGGCTTCATCCAATAGCAAGGAGAATGTGCGGGCCAGGACAGAGCCAAAAAAGAAGGCGAGTTCTGTGGCGGACCTGTCTCGCGAGAGCGAGTCGCATGCCGAATCGAGGAAGTCTGCTACGACACAAGCCAAGCGCACGACCGATGTTCGCAAAGACGCACGTCAGAACTCGAGGCCAAGCGCGGAAGACGTGCGGGCGGAGTCACATGGTTCTGGTCCTCACCGCGCAGCACACCGTGAAGCGCAAAGCATGCCGAACCTGACGGCTGCTGCACCTCCCTCAGTCAAAGATGAAACATCGTGGCCGACTCCCGACATTGCCCAGGAGCAGGACCGCAAAGTGGCGGAGAAAGATGTCGAGGATGCTGGCGATGGAGACTCCACTGCCGCGGGCAAGGCACGGGATAAGACGAAGTGGACTCCGTTACCAGTGACGCCCACGATCGTGTGGGAAACGGAGGAAATGAACCGGCCACGTGGCTCGGGTAGTGAACGAGGTGGGCGCGGCAGCACAACAGGCAGAGGCCGTGGAGGTCTCCGCGGTGCACCAAGCGGCGTCAAGGGAAGCGAGAGGTCGACCGGAAGACATGTTGCCAGCCCGAGTGAAGGCGAGAACGTATCTAGCGCTCCGCAAGTCCACCCAAGTGTTGCTGATCGTGAGACCGCAACCTCCGCTGAAAAGCCATCCCTCGGCGCCGACACCCGCGAAGCACGACAGATTTCGAACGATGGCCAGCCGCCTCGCACGAATGGAGACAACGTCACCGCAGCTGGCTCTACAGATTCTGCAACCACCATATCAACTGCCAAGGCCAATCAAGCTGGACAGGACTTCAAGCCCGCACCCGTTCCGCGCCAACCGGCGCATATTGTTCAGGCTGAGGAGGTTCGTGATAGTCCAGAAGTTCTTCGCGACGGATCCAGCAAGAAACATGCCAAGGAGGCGCGCACATTCGAGTCTAATTTTCCTGGAAAGGAATGGACCAGTACGCGTGGCAAAGGAAACCGCGGAGGCCGCGGACGCGGTGGCTCCCGCGAATTCGCCAACGGGCATCAAGCCAACCCAGCCTTCACCAATGGACACGTCGACTATGCCGCCGGTCCCTTCGGAGCACCACAATCTCCCTCCGCGTTCCAATCTCCCCGTGGTGGTCATGCGTTTGGATACCCTACACCGACTCAAGGGCGCGGAGGGTGGCGCAGTAACGGCCCTCGCTCTCAGTCCATTCCTGTGGAGCATCTTTATGGCCGCCCCTTCGGCTCTCCATCACAACTCCATCCCGCTCATACTTACTACCAAGGTATTTACGATTACCCCGGCGGCATGCCATTGCAGGCCATGCCATATAACCCCATGATCGACCAGCAGTACTTGTACGACATGGTGAGCAACCAGCTCGAATACTATTTCTCTCTGGACAATCTCCTGAAGGATATGTTCTTGCGCAAGAACATGGATTCTCAAGGATTCGTCTTCCTCGACGTTATTGCGAGCTTCAATCGCATGAAGCAGCTCACAATGGACAAGGACCTCATCAAATTTGTGTGTCTGCGATCCGAAGTTATCGACATTCGCGTGGGAGACGATGGCAAAGATCGCCTGCGACGACGTGAAGGTTGGGAACAATTCGTTCTGCCAATGGATCAGCGGGAGGAAGGTGCGCAAAATGAAGGTGCTCAAAATCTCCATCGGCCAGAACTCCCTCAACTGCAATACTGGCCCGGAAACCCGATTCCTTTCCGTGCGCCGCCAGCTACCAACGGTCGCAGATCGTACGACTCCGGTTTTGCCATGAATGGAGGCGTGAGTCAATTCGCGCCGATGGGACCGCTCGTCGATGCAGGGCACGCCAGCCTCCCGAACGGCGAGGAGAGCCGTGGACGCACCGCCAAGTCTCCTATCCGTGAGAATGACATCTCTAGGGACCACCAGTCGCTAGCCGGCATCGCTGAAGGCAACGATATCGAGCCAGATCAGTTCCCAGACGAGCAGATCAGCAATCTCACCGTCGTCGTGAAGATGGGCACTTCACGCACAACCCCTCATCACACCGCAGCATCTCGAACATTCTCTAATGGATCCATCGACGCCCGCAGCATCTACGCTGAGCTCGACAAGGAGAAGGCCGAACGTGGAAATGCGGCACCCGTTACCAACGGAGAGTCTTTGACGAACGGTGGCAGCCCGCAAACGACTGCCTCTCGTCAAGTCAGCCCAAGTGCCGGTCAGTCACCAGAGAAGGGCAACTCTGCGTCCGAACTCATTCTTCTTTGGGTCAAGGACAAAGAATTCCCTCAGGAATCTCTCCCGCAGGATTCCACCGGCGAGCCGTACAAGCAGCTGCGAGTCAAGGCTCTCGACCAACGTGGACAGGCAGCCACAGGTGCCTGCCCTTACGATCTTGATGTATTGTACCAGTTCTGGTCGCACTTCCTGATCCGCAATTTCAACAACAAGATGTACAATGAGTTCAAGTACTTTGCCAACAATGATGCGCAGGAGCGCCACAGCGCCGTCGGTCTGGAGTGCTTGGTGCAGTTCTATTCCAAGGCGCTCACCAGCAGCAGCGTGATCCGCGACCACATAGTCAAGGATTATGTCGAACTGGTCAAGAGCGATCCGCCCATCTTGCGGGGAAATGCACGCAAGCAGCTGCGTCAGGCCTGGCGCAACGGTGCGTTGAACCTAAAGAACCGCAAAAAGCTTACCGACATCCTCGATGAGCCATTCAAGACCAGCTTGGAGTCGTAGATGCTTTGACAGTCTGGCGACCTCTGGGTCCGTCGGATAGCAACCTCATACTGCACGACCTGAAACCACAATCGACACTCCTATGTGGTTGGACGCGGGTGTCGCTCGCCGCGATCCGGCTGGAAGCAGCGAAGCTATCGTATCACCAGGACAATCCTCCTCCTGCTACTCAACATCTGCAATGCACGAAACAGACCCATACTTCAACGTCTTCGAACCCATCGCCGTCGTCGCAGCCCCAATATGTGCCAAGGGCACTGCCATTGACGACCGCGGACATGATCCTTCAGCTGGTATGAAACCTCAAGGTCTCCCGCGGCCTTTATCTGCATGTCGCTTTTCTTTCCATGGGATGAACGCACTTTTACAATAACGGACAAAAGCATGACTATAGGGAACAAACTTTTTTGATTGACTTCTTGTGTGACGTTACTGCATACATTCAGGAGTGAGCGCGTGGGGATTGCTGGGACAAGGCGTTTATGGAGCGGGACCATTGAGATGATGGCTTTTGCTGTTTCTTCCACGCTACTGTGTCTGACGAGTTCGAGACCTTCCGAAGAGGAGAGTGAGGCGGCAGTGAGGCCGCAAGCAGGACGACGTGACAGCCTTGCTCGCTCGCTCGTGCCGATGGCATGTGGTTACGAAAAATGTGCACGATCATGGCAGGACACAGTGCAAGAGATGGGTGCGGGACGGCGGAGGAGGTCGGCGGGACACAAGTCCATTGACGCCTCCTGGCCCGTTTGCGTCCGTCGTTGACTGTTGCTCTACGAGGAAGGGTCTTTGTGAAGATAGGACGTCTCTGCTACTGTTCGCTTTCCTCTTCTCGATGCATAGCGACCGGAGCATTTTAGCAAAGAAAATACCCACACCATCACGCACTTCGTTACCACTTCGTATTGTTCGTTCTTGCGGACCGGCTGAATCGTCTGGACAGCGATCAGCGAGGGTACTGTTCAATACAGTGCGTTGTAAGGAACGGTAGGATACCTTGACACAAAAAGTCATGGTATGTCAGCGAGACACTTGCAAGCTTCATACGTAAAGTAGGCTGGTAACTCAATGGGACGCCTTGAATGCACAGTCAACGCAGCAGGTCGTACTACCAAGAGCACAGGTCTTTCGACGAGTCCGTCTGGCGAGAGGCTTCGCCAAAGGACTTTTACGGTTTAATTGCATAACGTGTACAGGTGAGGTCAGAATTGCCAAGGCGGTTGCATTGACTCGATTGGGACACCCCGCTCTGTTCCGCAAAAATTTGGCGGGTGCTGCCTCTCTCTAGACTTGCCGCTTCTGTGCCGCCGTTTGCCGACGACGGCATACCTCCAGGTAGTCGTTCTGAGGCCCTATCCAAAAACATCTCGATCTCTTACACACTCTACGCTGGCTTGATTGACCTTTCTCTCTTCCTTCTAGAGCCCATCAAGTAAGCGGACGACTTTGACCGCTTGGAACAAAATCTCGACAGACAGAAACGAAGCACCGGACTGAATACCACGACACGCGGACTTTCCAACGTTGAGGAAACTGAACCAAGTCAACCGAACAGCAAGCGCGAACTTCATCATGCCGCACCACGAAGACAATGACTTCTCGGCTCCGCCCGAAATGCATGAGTTCTCCGCTCTGGTCAGTCATTCCTTCATCGCTAGGCGAAGCTACGAATGCGACAAGAACAGCACACTAACATCTGTACCACTCAGCTTTTCGACATGGACGGCACAATCATCGACAGCACAGACGCCATCGTCAAACACTGGCATCAACTCGGCAAAGAAATCGGCGTGGACGGCGACGAGATCCTCAAGACTTCGCACGGACGGAGGTCGATCGATGTGCTGAGATTACTAGCGCCGGAGAAGGCGAATTGGGACTGTGAGTACGCGTCCCGTATGTCGCAGTATTTCGATCTAACATCTGCTCTCCAGACGTCTGCCAAGCCGAAGGCCTCATCCCACAAAAATGGGGTTCTTCCGCCGTCGAGATCCCGGGAAGTCGCAGTCTACTCGCTCGTCTCGAGTCGCTGAACGCACCTTGGGCGATCGTCACGAGCGGCACGCAACCTCTCGTTTCCGGCTGGTTAGACGTGATGAAGCTGTCCCGACCGAAAGTCATGGTCACGGCTGAGGAAGTGGTGTTGGGCAAGCCGGATCCGGCGTGTTATCGACTTGGAGCGGAGAGGTTGGGATTTGGAAGTCTTGGTGAGGGAGAAGAAATTCTGGTGCTGGAGGATGCGCCTGCTGGAGTTGTGGCAGGAAAGAAGGCTGGGTACAAGGTGCTCGGACTGGCGACGACGCATACGGTGGAGCAATTGAGGACTGCGGGCGCGGATTGGATCGTGAGGGATCTTGAGAGTGTCAGTGTGGCCAAGGTGGATGGGAAGACGGGAAGAGTGGAGGTGGAGATCAGAGATGCGTTGCTTGAATCATCCGCATGATCCAGTCGAGGGCGAGTATAATAATAGACTCTTCGGCTTGATGGAACAATTTCAGCGTGGTGCCGTTGAATATATACCTACATCATAAAGAAACATCAGAAAGGATTGCTGAGGTCGCTGCTAGCTTCAAGATCGGGCCTCCCTCTCCGCCTTCTTCCTTACCAATGCCTCATCTAACAGCTCCTTGATCACCGGTTCGCCATCCCTGAAATTCGCCCGACAAACCTTAACCAGCATCTCCACCTGCTCCGGCGATCCAAACAAGTTTTCGCGAGCCCGAGAACATCGCGGTCGATGGAGCGAAGTCCTTCACTGCCTTCTCGTTCGGTAACATGGGCATGTACACCATCGGATATTCTTGTTCAAAGATCATTGCCGGAGGGCTCGTCACAGTGCGGCCGGATGAGTCCTCCACAGCAGCTGGACGTGGACACGGCACGCTATCGTAGGGCTGAGCGTAGAGACCGTTGAAGCGGTCATGATAGTTTGTATTATCGCCAGGTGAAATGGCGTGTCGTCTGGTGAATGCAAGACTAGGTCGGCTGCAAATCTGGTCCACACGCTCCTGGAATGTGTTTTCTTGGACGTCGGACGAGGCGTCATGTTGATTATGACATCCGATTTGCGATGCGGGTGGAGTAGAACCATGGTTGGGCAGTTGTTGTCCATGCTTTCGTCTCGTCTCCACCAGCACACCGATCATGGCTCAAAACACTCCACCGCTGCCGCCAAACGAGATGGTTGGCACATCATTCGGGTGCACGTCTTCCGGATCGAGTCCTAGATACTTGGCCAAATGGTCTCGAACATGCTGCTTTCACTTCAGAAGATATGCTTGCTCCTCAGGACAAAGCTCCAGACCACTCCGCCCCTGAGCTACTTTGGCAACCTCGGGATAGAGGCTTGCATCATTCTTCTCATGCTTGACACGCTTCTTGAGCGCGGTCATGCCATGCAAGATCTTGAGATCCGTGATGGCCTCCGGAAACGCTGGCTTGACAACCTTGTGATAGGATGTGGACATCTTTGCCTTGACATAGCCTTTTTCATTTGGTCTCGGAGGGATGCGGGGCTTATCAAACTTGCTGCTGCAGACTTCCATGGAGTCTTCCGGATGTTGTTGAGCGTGCAGCTGCTGCTCGTGGGTCCTCTGTGCAGGGGTTCCGGAGCCACGTTGACCAAAGCCTGCCTCCTTGACCCCGCTCAAACTGCACCATACGATTCGGACATCGGCAGCTTGGAGTACGCAGGCTGCGCTAGAGAACGAACATGTATTACGAGGGTGTGGGTCTCGTCGACTTGGTCGGGAGCCAGCAATCCGTTTGCTCTCCGGCTTCTGCGAGATAGCTACCGGAGTCCAAGTTGCGTGTGGCGGTTTGAGCGGAGCCATTGAGGTACTGTGTCTGGCATCTCGTTAACGTCACGAATATAGATGCGGGATTCTCATCGACAGATGCGAAACTGTCCGATGTTGAAGAGTATGGCCAAGGCGAAACTGTGGAAAACGTAGCACCGTACTCTACGAACAGCCTACGCATTTTCCGGAAGCAAACATTGCTGGCCAATGGCACCGATACGAGGTGGAAGCTCTCGCATCTTTGCTGGTAGCTGAGGGATATGTTCGCGCTTTTGCAGGATGTCGGACATAGCGGCTATCTCCTGTTCAGCCCTTTCTACTTCGGAAGCGGTATTGTAGTTGGAGGTCAGAATCCTTCGCAAAGCCCGGAGTCCGCACCTGCCACGAGCTTTTGGAAGAGCGCACTGAGAAGGAGGTAGCATAGCGGCCGCATCGCAAGAAAGTATCGGCGGTGTGAAAGCCACTGGTCCCTCTCGTTCGCATGTAACAGGTCTGAGCAATGATAACGCATCGTGGCGGATGCCATGGTGTGGTAGAAGTTCAAGTTGGGGGTCAAAAGCTTTTGACACCTCAGTGAGAGATCTCCTCGCACCTTCGTTAACTCCATACGCAGACTGACCAATGAAAGCCGCTTCCCCATTTGGAGGTGGAGGTCCTACTTTCGTTCTTACTCGATCAGAGACTGTTACAACAACAATCGATGTTCGGTGGCGTGCGGCTGGAGAAAACCTCGTTTACGCTACAATGCCTCTTCTTTCGATTCATCGAACTCGGAACCTGGATGCTTGGCTTGTGGAATACGTTTTCCGCCTGCACTCTTCGACCACGACGCGTGCTCTCTGTGTCTCATCAAGTCCCCAACTTATTCTCCATTGTTGATGCTCCCATGAGTCGGTAGCAATCGTATGCGAATTGTGGATACAAGACTCATGCCAACGCTGATTGTCGGTGAACGGAGTCCAGTTTCCGGCTCGCACGGTACCTCCGTCGCTCCGCTTAAACTGCACCACACTATTCGGACATGAGCAGCTTGGAGTACGCAGTCTACGCTATAGAACGGCTATGTATTTCGAGGATGTATTCTATGTATCTACGAGTTAATTACAGAGCTAATTATCCGTTAGCTCTCCGGCTTCTAACATGTAGTCTAAGCTATCGGAGTCATTTGAGCGGAGCCATGGAGGTAATGTACAACTCTTGTAGGCAGTGATGCGAGATCGATAGAAGTAGATCTGGTGAGACAGGGAACAGTGCATTGTTCAAAGCTGCTGACCGGGTTTTGCGCTTCGATACCGTCGAATCTGCACGCTACAGTCAGCTATAGCTTGCCTCCCGAGTCAGGACGGTCTCGTCGTGCTTTAGCGTGGACTGCAGTATTATTACTGGGTTGAAGGAAAGTGCTATCGCAGACAGCCTGCCACTTCGCGGCCTGCGTACAAGTCGTCTTCCACAACAACGGTTCTTGGAAATTGCCGTCTGCGGGGAGGTTTCACCGCCGGACAAGAGCTGCAAGGAACAAAAGTCGTCTTGTCGTCATTGTTGATGTCGACCTCAGGGGAAGTCTATCTTTGGGACTTGGTGGAGGTCGCACAAGGAGGATGGAACGAGCTTTGGGTTTGGGTGACACGGACAGCGGGAGCATGCTGATACTCGCGTGGACAGTCGTGTGTTGGAGAACGTTGCCGCTATGCCGCGATACTTGATCTTAGTTTTGACGATGTTTGATGATATGTACTGCGCGGCTCATGGCGGCGTCGGCACGTTAAGTGGAGTGGAGACCGCAGAAACGGTTGCCGGCGCTCTCCACGACAAGAAAAACGGTGGCTTGATAATTTTTTGGCATATACATCAAGGGTAGATGTACATCGGAGATGCCGCGGATGACCGGATTACATCTTTTGCTCGCTAACAAAGACGAGACCGTCGCACGAGGGACAGGGATCTGTTCGTAAGTTTTCATGCTCCCACGAGGTGATACGATGTGTAGTCTCTCCAAGGGCGCGTATCAAACAAACCAGCATTATTATTGAAGACAACTATTTTGCAGGCGTGCCGCCGTGCCAGCAGACAAAGGAACAGCGCATCTCAATAACCTAGCTCATGTTCCTGCGGCCAGCCGTTATGGCTGCGTCATTGGTCTCTGCCCAGTGCCGTGTGGCTTCATATGTGCACACTCACTGCACAGCATTTGCGCTGCCGCCGGCGCGCGCTGTGAGGCTCCCCCTTCTCGCCCGGCCGCCGGCGGCTTGTTGCATGATGCGGTGAGTTTAAAAGTCGGACTAATTCATATGCTTTGCGCTGAACAAGGGCCTCTGTGGTAGTGTGCGGAGAGGGACCCTCGAGAAGTGATGCTCCAGACCATTGCGGAAACGATGTGCGGGATCGTGAGGTCTCGGTCGTTGCTGACATTCGGCTCGTCTCATCTCGTGTTGTCTCGTCTCGACTCGCCTCGACACATCTCGATATCGAGTATGTATGCGCGGTATTAATAGGAGGGCACGCAAAAGGTGGACGCGCGAACCAATCAACACTGGCGGGAGGATCAGGGCGTCAAAGGCGTCCGGCCCCGAGAAAGTCTCTTGTGCGTAGAAAGTGTCGTCTGCGGTATGAAAAGTACAGCATCACGGTCTGGGAGTAGGCTGGTCCGTGAGTGCCCGCCCGCCTTGCCGCCCGCCCTCGATCTCGGGCGTCTCGTCTTGCGATCCCCGTCCTGCTCTTCCTCCACATGATTATATTGTGAATCGCTGTACCGTGCCGCACTCAACCAGGCGAGAGGGAGTAACCGACTCTACGCTGCTCTGCAGACCGCTGCACACACTTCACCATCCCTCCCTGCCCTGCTTGGTGTTCTACTCCACGGGACGGACGGTGCCGGCCAATCCTCCATTATTACACTGGTCCACCTGATTCCATCTTACAATACGATCGCTCTCCTCTCCACCCACGCTCGCTTGCTGCATCCTGATGCGCCTTCCTCTCGTTCACTCCTCGCCGTCGCTCACCTATACCTCCGCCTCGATCAGCGATATCGCCGTCTGTCGTTTACCATCCACCGCTGTCATTCGCTTGAACGCCTGATCGACCACCGGAGCTGTTGGGGTCCGAAACGCCTGCATACATCTCCGCCGGCCGACTTTGATCTTATTCTTCCACTCAATTGTCCCCGTCTCTGGTATATTCTACGCAGAGACTCCTGTCCTCCGTATCGAATCGAAACGAACGACTCCGCCGACCAACCCAACATTACTCCGCGCGCGCGAGCTCGGGTCGCGAGACCATGGCTTTCGCCGCTTCGCATCCCTACCACTCCTCCTCCTCCTCACCATACGCCGAACAGCATCGCGAATACCACCATCAGCATCCACATCACTACCACAACAACTCCGACTCGAATCTACACGAATCGAAGAATAAATCTAATGACTACTCCAACGCGAATCTGCCAACTTCAGTCGCATGCGACATCAAGCCTCGCTTGACCAAAGAGCAACATGACATTCTCGAGTCGCACTACCAGAAACAACCAAAGCCCAACACAAATACCAAGAAAGGCTTTGCAGAGAATCTGCAGGTGTCATTGGACAAGGTCAATGTAAGTGAAATGGTCGATTCGTGTTGCGCTTTGTCGCAAAGCTGATCTTGCCTAGAATTGGTTCCAGAACCGCCGCGCGAAGTCAAAACAAGATGCGAAGAAGCAGGCTGGCTCATACAACTTGTTCGCGAACCCAAGCGCGGGTGCGCCGAGCATCAACTTCACCTCCGACTCCGACACCTCGCCCGCCTTCAGCTCGAGCGAATACTTCTCTTTGATGCAGCAAGGTGATGCTGATGAGCAATTGCCAAACGGAGGGAACATGGGGACTACCGACTTGTCGCAATACGATGGCAAGATCACTGGCTTGCCGTATTCCGATGCGACCAGTCAATACAATAACGACCTCAACAACAACGGCAACAACGCATCGCAACATCTACCAAATCCAATGTTCGATAGCCCTCAAGATATGAACCGCAGGACTATGACCCAGGAGCAATTCGACGCGTACGCGCAGACAGGCATGGTGCAATTAAACGAACAGTTTGAGAATCTTCAAAATGACTTCTCTGGGGGCGACGATCTGCTGCAGGAAGTGTTTCCAGAAATCGACCAGAACGACTACAAATCATCTAGCAACTATTCCTTTCCCGCTGCAATGGCCGGCCCTCTGTCCAGCTGCGACTCCAGCATCCCTTCCACGATTTCCGAGCAATCAATGTTTCCCTCATCTGCCATGATGCAGCACCATTCCAACATTTCCATGGAGTCCCTCGATTGGTCCGACAGCCGTAGCTCGTCTGTCTCGATGCCGGCCTTTTCTACAAACACATATCAGCAGATGACACCACACGCACAGCAGCAGCCCGCACCGGCGACCTCTCAATGGCAACCGGGCCAATCTGTACCAATCGATCCCAATGCCTTGCAGCAACAGTTTCGTGAAGCAGCTCAGCGCCAGTCGCGACAACAGGTACCACAAGAACAATCCATGTACTGGCCTAAGGATGACACTTTGATCCGAAGAGATTCTCAGAATGGTTCCATGCTTGCTCAGCAAATGAGTGCTTTTGCCATTCAGACTCCGCAACCGCCGCAGACAGCCTCGTTCCAATGTCCACCTCCGCCGCCAGCCAGTGCAGGAGGAATTGCAGCTCGGCGACAGAAACAACGGCCAGCGAATCTTGGTACTGCAGCGCTGCGTAGCCAGTCTTATAGCGAGAACGCTCAGCCAGGATCGCCCCTTCAGCAGCCGACGAGCTTGGCTACAGGTCAGTCGCAGCTCCGGCGAATACGGTCCAGCAACGTTTTGGGTGGCATTGCTCAAGGTCGTGTAATGAAATCGACGCCTGGCTCTGCGCAGAGGTCACCGATGAACTTCTCCTTCGCTGAGGCCATGGCTTCGCCACGAATTGCACGCCATGGATCTACGTCGGATCTTCTCGCCCCGCCGCCACCACATTCGCCACGGGCATCGAACCGGAATGACCATGTTCACACTCGACCACAGCTGTCATCCTGGCAGTCGTCTTCGGGACAGCAGTTTAGCCGCCAAGCAAGCATCAGCGAGACTGACATCGAGCATGATATGACCGGACAGGCGCAGACATTCACTTCTCCTCCACACACTCCAATGTACGCACAACGACAACCCCATCAACAGCAATCGCAGCAGCAGCAGCAGACCCATCAACAGCAGCCTCAGCAGCAGCATCATCACTTCATTGGCCGTGTCGGAAATAATGTCATCACCGAGAACACTCCACCGCAATCAGCGCCTGCATCACAGCAGAGCTTCCCACACCACACTTTCATGGCGCCGCCTCCGATTCAGTCGCAACCGCAGCCGTATACTCCACCGCAAGCACATCAATTCATGACTACAGCACCTCCCGAAACGTCATACCAAATGCCTGTAGCATCGTACGCACCGCCGCAACACTACGCCAATCCGACTCTCGATTCCCAGCCGCATGATATGATGCAATTCTCCAATGGCGTCCCGATGGTCAACGCTCAAGGCCAGCTCACGATGGCATTTCCGGCTCCTCAGATGCAATTTGTACAGCATGTTCCACCGCAATCGCAACACCAATCACCGATACATCACATTAGTACTCCACCAAACGGCGGCCAGTACAGTTTTGTCACATCGGAAAACAACACTCCTTCCGGCTTGGCCATCACTGCAGGCGTACCAAAGTCGTCTCCGCCTCAATCCGCAGAGTTCTTCGTGCACGAATATAGTCCACCGGACGACGTCAAAAATGCGTCTACAGCTCGCAGACCGATGGTTGACAGTGGGCCGAAGAACTACACTTTCACCAACCATGGGCCGGTCAGTATAAGTCGAATAACATCTAAGAGAACTTTGCGCTAACGCAAGAACAGGGTGACTTTGGCAAGGATAAGCCAAAAAAGCCAGGCGGTACGAGCAGTCCGGCCACAGGGACTCCCAACTCATAGCCAGCACGAGTGCACTCGCTTTGCATATCCATATGCCACGGCGTCATGCCACGGCGTCACACCACGCTGTGTCACTGACCAATGTGCACATTGTTGTTGATCTTTTTTGATTTGTCTGTTTTTAGCGCCCTGGAGTTCAATTTGGGAATTGTGGCGTCGCCGAGACGACAGATTTGGAACTCCGCATTTGGGTCATCACATCGTGCTTGAGCTCAGGAGGCGTCCATCCAGGCGCGTACGAGCAAACTGGAAACGCTGACCAGCGCTGCCCGGGATATTCTTGTGCAATGTTTGGCGCATGACTCTGGTCGCCCACTGGATTTATTTATGACTTGCGATGTGATTCTGGCGGGACTACAAAAGCAATGGGATCTGGCGACGGCCTTGTCACGGGACGGATGTATCGACGGGATATGTGGATGGATGTACAAGTCTTGGAAGGCTGTTTGGACGGATATATATGGTGAAGAGGTGTGCTGGGCCATTGAGCGGGCTCGGCTTCATCTGGAGATTTGAACACTCCGGGATGGATCTTTAATGACATTGTATGAAGGAATACCTGAATGGCATGAATACGAGAACAATCAATCTAGGAACACTGATGTCGACTTGCCGTGTACTGCGAAGGTCACGGCGTCGAGGAGAGCTCTTCCACGTGATTCATGTGGCCTGTGCTTCGATATAAGTGCCTTTTCCACCATCGTATTCCCTTCCCAAACTCGACGACAAATCCGATGCCACAAATTGCTTTGTGACATCGCCGCTCTCGACAATAACAAATGCTCCAAGGTGAAAAGAGCAGAGCCTTCACTCATTGGCGTGACTAACGTGTATCTCCTCGCCCGCGATAAGCCTCGCAGGAACTGAACGCACTAATGTCATCGCGTGCAAAATTGCCGAGAAGTTGGCGATGGAGGGCACTCCATCGGCTCTGAGGCCGTGCGCTGTCGTGAGCTGCTCATCACACCTTTGCGTCGTATCAGAGCTTGAAGCGTCTGCAAGGACGATCCGGGAGGACTCCGTAGCTGTGCTAGGGGTCTTCTCAGGCTCACATATGCTGTCAGGTCTGCTGCTATCTAAGTTGTCTTCATCTCGACTGTTTCTTTGACGATGAGTACTAACCAGGACAACGACCGGAGTGGAGGCTCCTGGCTGAACACCTTCTGGCGGAGACTCACGCAAGAGAACAACGCGTCGCCGAACAGTGATGGACTCCCGAACGAAACGACCTCACTGCTTCCGAAGCCCACTGCTGAGGGAGCAGGAGACGACAGCCATGTCTACGACACGGACGACCGCACACGAACGCAGATCGTCGCTTCAGAGTTCTGGCTCCTCCTCAAAAGCTCCGTACCAGTCATTCTGGCTTACACGCTCCAGAACTCATTGCAGACTGTGTCCGTCTTGATAGTTGGACGACTCAGCCCAGAAGCTCTATCGGTTGCCGCGTTTAGCTACATGTTCGCCATGGCCACCGCCTGGCTGATAGGAATGGGAGGCACAACTGCGATCGACACTCTCGCATCGGCCTCGTTCACCGGCAGCAAGAACAAACATGATCTCGGCATCATTCTACAAAGGGCGTTTCTCGTGCTTGGTCTGTTCTACATCCCAGTGGCGGTCTTTTGGCTATGCTCGGAGCCCGTGTTCAGAGCACTTGGACAGGAAGAATACATCGCTCGGGACTCGTCCAAGTTCCTCTGCGTACTGATACCGGGCGGTCTGGGATACGTGTACTTTGAGTGCCAGAAGAAGTTTCTCCAAGCGTATGTACTCGTTTGACGACAACACGAAAGCTCTGCTAAGATTCCTCTACAGTCAAGGCATCATGCGTGCTGGAACATGTGTTCTTCTCATCACATCGCCCCTCAACGCGGGGTTGAACTATCTCTTCATTTACTCACTCGACATGGGACTATTTGGAGCGCCGCTAGCCACTGGGATCTCGTACTGGCTGTCCTTCGTCCTTCTCGTCGCCTACACACGAGTCATAGCTGGTAGCGAATGTTGGGGCGGAGTGGACAGAAGATGCCTTCGCAATATGGGCACGTTCTCGAGAATCGCAATCCTCGGAGTCATTCACGTTGGTACCGAATGGTGGGCTTTTGAGATTGTCGCGATTGTTGCAGGACAACTGGGCACTATCCCACTCGCCGCTCAGAGCGTCATCATGACCGCCGACCAGGTCTTGAATACCATACCGTTTGGAGTCGGCGTTGCAACTTCAGCCCGAGTTGGCAATCTTCTCGGATCGAAGAATGCCAAAGGCGCCGCGCTGGCTGCCAACACAGCAGCATGGTTGTCCATGCTACTCGGCGCTATCGTGCTTGCCGTTCTAATGGGAACCAGGAACAATTTCGCACGCCTGTTCAATGACGACGAGAACGTGGTTCGGATGACTGCCGACGTCCTCCCGTACGTCGCTCTTTTCCAGATCGCAGACGGTTTGAACGGATCCTGCGGCGGTGCACTCAGAGGAATGGGCAGACAGCACATCGGCGCCGCAGTGAACATCGTGAGCTACTACTGCGGAGCTCTGCCTTTGGGCATTCACCTGGCGTTCCACGGATGGAGCCTGGCCGGTCTGTGGGTCGGCCAATGCATAGCTCTGTACATTGGTACGTCAAGCCCAAGCTCTCTCAGGTCGTCTCCGCTAATGCAACACAGTCGGAGCCCTCGAGTGGGTCATCGTCGCCTTCAGCAACTGGGAGAAGCAAGTCCAGAATGCATTTCGGCGAATGGATCCGGGCGACCGCGCCGAGCAAGGAGAACAGTCGGAAGTCGTACCTTCATGATCCCGCTCAGACTGCACCGCACACTTCGGACATTGGCAGCCTGGAGAACGGACATGCATTTCGAGGACGTACGTGTCTACGAGTCAATCGGAGCGGCCACAGTCTCTGGCTCTACGGCTTCTGCTATACTGTTCAAGCTCCCTTGTCCGAGTTGCGTGTTGCGGCTTGAGCGGAGCCATCGAGGCCGAGCACTAGACTGCCGAGCATCGATTTCTCCGCAGTCAGCAGGAGATAGGACGTATCAAAAAGCCCCGTCAGGCTAGCGTCCCAGAGTTCTTAGCTCTCTTCGTGCATGAATGCCCAAGGTTACTTTCGACAAAGAGCTTCCAATGCCACCGCCATCCAATGCCACCGCCAGCTCAGCTTCGAAGTGCAGCTATCTCTTATCGGGGTGCTCCACTTCACGCGACATCCTGCGTGTGCTCGGCAGATCCGGCTTCGCTCGCGAGCCACATGACACTGGCTATTGACTGGATTCCCTAGCTTTCAGCCCGAAGATGACGATTGATGCGCTGCCGTATCTTGCAAGACGTCTATCGATAAAGCAGCCACCATGATTTGACAGGCTTGCCCGCGTATCGACGATATGCAGGAAAGCTCGCCCGAAAGCTCTCGAGAGCTCTATCGTTCTCCGGCCAGTTTCAGGTAAAAAGACGAGGCAAAGCTGATCGATGAGCTGGAGCTTGTCGATGGGTGCAGAAGCTGTCCTCCTACAAGGGCGACTCTTCGTTCCTCTTCACCTTAATGGATTCGTTGAGACTTGCTATTGGCTTTCCTTGACTGCCAATCTTATCATGTTCAACCTTCTCGCATCAGTCTTTGCATTGTCGGCTGTTGTCCGGGCGCATGGGAATCATCCTCAAGAGCCGTTGCAACAAGGTCCGCACAAGAGCTTGTGGTACAACACCCTGCCTGGCGATGGCGGTACTCAGGTAGGAGATATGCACGTTGGCATACTGTCCGAGCATTGAGCTGATGCATTGACTCAAGGCCGACTCTGTCTTCTCAGGCATATCTACTTTCGGTCGTCTCCCGTACCATCCTTGCCTCGCCAGCGACGACGTAAAGTATGACATTGCGTTCATCGGCGCTCCGTTCGATACGGGCACTTCATACCGTCCAGGAGCCAGGTTTGGCCCATCAGGTATTCGACAGGGAAGTCGTCGCCTCAATCTCTAGTACGTCGACCACGACTCCACGCGGTGGCATGAGAACTGACCAAACAATCCAGCGGCGGCTACAACGTCCCACTCGCAGCCAACCCTTTTGACTCCTGGGCTACAGTCCTCGACTGCGGCGACATCCCCGTCACCAGCTACGACAACACCTGGGCCCTGCACCAAATCGAAGAAGGCCACAACAGCATCCTGCAACGTGCACCCGCAACCGCCGCCGACGAGCCAGGTATCTCCAAGCACGGCAAGACGCTCCCTCGTGTGCTCACTCTCGGCGGCGACCACACCATCACTCTCCCTCTTCTCCGCTCGATGAACCGAGCTTACGGTCCAATTACTGTAATTCACTTCGACAGTCACCTCGACACCTGGAAGCCAAAGGTATTCGGCGGTGCACCATCAAAAGTGGCGTCCATCAACCACGGCACATACTACTACCACGCCCACGAAGAGGGGCTCCTGCGAAACGACACGAGCATCCACGCCGGCATCCGCACGACGCTGAGTGGACTGTCGGACTACGACAATGATGGATACTGCGGCTTTGAAATTGTCGAGGCGAGGGAGATTGATACCATTGGTACGGATGGGATTATCAAGAAGATCCATGATCGTGTGGGACACAAGAACCCGGTTTACCTCAGCATCGACGTGGACACGTTAGACCCGGCTTTCGCTCCGGCTACGGGCACGCCTGAGACGGGTGGGTGGAGTACGAGGGAGTTGAGGACAATCATTCGAGGATTGAAGGGCATCAATCTTGTTGCTGGCGATATCGTCGAGGTTGCTCCTGCTTATGATACGAATGCGGAGCTGTCGACTATGGCTGCGGCGGATATTCTGTACGAAGTGATGAGCTTGATGGTGCTGGATGGGCCGTTGACGGTCGAGGCGAATGGAGAGAAGGCGAGAAAGGATTGAAAGCGTCCCGAATTGTTTACCCACAGAACGCTATCGCATCGAGAGGAGTGACGGGGAAAAGTGTACTGAAGGTAGTTTTCCGATGCGCCATAGCGTTATACATACATCATGTTCTCTTGGCCACGTCAGAACTGATCAGTTCCACCCAGAATATTCATACACAACCATATCTGCACCGTGCCGTCATAGTATGTTTTCATGTCTTCCATCCGTGCCGATTTCCCCTCTGCTTCGCCATTTCCACCCACTCAGTCAATGACGACTCGAATCTCACATGCTGCCGAACGCTATACTAGCCATGGTAATCGTGGAAAGGTCGACGGTCACTTCAGGGGCTTTCGGCGCAAGAAGTGAGCATGAGGACCAGCTTTGGCCACTCGAGATCAGGTTTGGCTAAGATCGGTCAGAAGTGCGGCCAAAATCAGGTATACAGATAACTTACCCTGCAAATCGCCCTCGTTCTCTTCGCTAGTCGCCTTGGCACCATTGGGGCTTTGGCAGATCGATTCTTGAATCATTGGGCCTATTTGAGAATACTTTTGGCTCCGATGCGGGCTCGGCTGCATGCCGAGGTACTTCGTCGCTTTCTGGAAACGCCGTGTGATCTCTGCATTGCTGAGGCGACAGGTGGTGTTGACAGTCAGTGTTTGAGTGCCATCGAGAGTCCACGAACCCATGTCCATCTCCATCTCACTTGGAGACCACTCCTCTGTTTGAGGTCTTCCACGAGGAAGCACCAGATGACAGATGGTTGTCTCCAGTAGATCGTGATCGTGCCAGACGTAGTTCTTGTCCTTGGGCCAGTCTTTTGAGTCGAGATCGGAAGTCCTAGTGTGCGAGAACGCTGCCTCCAGCCCGAAGTGTTGCCTCAGTGTCTATTGTAGGGTCACCCACCAGTCAGCGGAACAATACGACGCACCGTGCAGCGGTAAACGTACCACGTTCACCTTCTCGACCTCCTCAGGTTCGACCTTCATTTTCCAACTCTGACGACCCTCGAAATGAATATCCATCCAGACATCTGACTCGCTTGCGACCTGCTGCCTAAACTCGAGTGCTCTGTTCACGCAGCTCTTGGTGCATTCCCTTTCCGTCGTATTGCCGTCTTTGCAGCTTGGGCAAGGTTCTCCTTCTGCGTTCCTGCAGAGACGGATGCATTCATTGCCATCATCGCATGTCGCACACACCGACTCCGCCCACCATTCTTGCACAGCCTCCTCAAGTGGCTCGCATCCGCGCATGTGAAATGCAGGCGAACAGCGTGACTCGAAACACATGAAGTCTTGGGTCCATCGGCACCCGCTATATGGTCCTGGGATGCAAACCCGGGGCTCGAGGCAGGACTCTTCGATGAGAAGCACTAGCTCAGCGGGGAGCTTGGTGAGGTGGACATTGGGTCCTTTCCCATAGCGATGGCAAAGACGAAGGGCATGCAGCATAGGCACAGCCTTCTTGAAGATCTCCAGATGCGGTCCAAGCTTGTCCGGTCGCACTGGTAGCACCCTGCAGTCGCGTCAGCATCGTGGTGCATAGATGTTGAAGCAGACGAAATACCTACCAGCTCATGCTCGCGGTGATCGAGGCGCTTGTCATCTTGACGTGATTGTTGACTTCAGAGGCGAGTCGACTTGTTATTGAGTCTGTGACTCTGATGGAATTGCAGATGTGAAGGCAAAGTTTGGGGATGAAGAATGAAGGGAGACGCAGAAATGAAGGAAGTGACGTGAAGTCAAAGACGGTGGGAGCAGGCTCCAATACACGAGAAAGGAAACGCGCGACGACTGCGCAGAACGGGAGGTGACATGTCTCGAAATTCACCATACAACGCAGGCTCGCCTTACAGTAATGTTTGAGCAAACATCACATCGCTGAACACTATCTTTCTGGTCCAACCATTAGAGGCGACTCCCTCACCACAGCCTACACTCTGCTCACGCTCAAATAGCATACGCATCTCAGCACAGTCTTCACACTCCGCTGTGCACTCCATGACTTGCTACAGCCAGTCTTCTTCCACCTCCTGAAGAGGTGCACTGGAGTGTGCCGTCTTGCCATTCTACCACCTTCTCTTCCACGGCTCCAGCAAAGTCCTCCTCTTTCTGCACCGCTCAAGCGTCATCTATCGCTGCTCTTCATCCATCTTTCGCACGAAATCCCCGTGGATCAACAACGAGTTAGGATCGCATCTCATCTGCAATTGGAGAGCTTGAACGGCTGGCGTGGCTTCGCTGGGCTTCGTCTCGGCCTGCATGGACATATCTTGAAGACATTCGAGGCTGGTCTCGGAGGAGCGATGAATGAAGACATTGAGACATGAAGAGAACGCGGACAGCAGGATCAAAGCTGCACGAAAGTGCCGGGCCGAAGATATCGCTACGGCGGACTATATGTTTGATAGTCAGGTAATCATCGACCGTTCGGCTCGCGATGAACTTTGTTGGCGGCACACCTCCGAGGCCTTGTGGAGCATTGGTATCTCCTCTGCATCTGCTCTCGCGATGTTGAACAGGATCTAGCCGTGGGCCGTTGGTGTAAATGGCAGAGTACTGGAGTTGTTTTTGGAATCGTCCGCTAAAGCATCTCTCTGAGAGACTACTGTCGGCTCACAAAGCTCGCGGAAAGCCGGAGGTATCAGCTCACTCGGTCGTACATATTGCATACTCGATAGCCCATGGATTACGTTCCTTCGGAGATGACCAACCGGGGTGATGCTCAGTTACCACCCAGCCTTTTGGTCGAGACGCAGTATCACACATGTGCTGAAACCCGACTCTATTGCGCATCGCATGAACAGCGAAACGATCCCCGGCGACGCTCTAAAGTGTCACAAGTGTCACGACCTCCATTCAGCGTATATGTACACCACCTCATGACAGAGCAAGTCTTGCCACATGAAGCCATTGTATCATGCTCTCCCGCACGCCACCTCACATATCCTCTTTGCTCCCCGGACTGTATCCCACATCTATTGATCCAATCTGCACGGGAAAGTGCCCGCCTCTCTCTGCTCGTCCCATCGGTTCGACCAGCTAATTGGGCAAAGGGAGCGGTAGGCGAGGAAGAACTGTCCGTATGTCAGTCCAAGACTCGTGTCAAGAGGCATAATAGTTCCGGCGCATCCTACCTGGCGGCATGGCTTGAAGTCCTCTCCCTTGGCGAAGATGCACTTGTGGTAGTCGACATAGTTCTGCCAGCAGTGCTTGGTCTGGTTCTGGTTCGGGAAGCGGGCGTCGAAGCCTGTGAAGGAGGTTAGGATCGGTATGGAATGTCTGGGTCGGATGCCATATATATATCGCGGTTCTATTCGCGAGACATTGGCGTGTATCGTGGTCACGTACCGGCTATAGACTTGTCAGCGCTGCTTTCCTCTATTCGCGAATGGGGCAAACCGGGGACGTACCTGTAACGAACTTGAAGGGCATGGTCACGCGCTCCTCATCGTCGGACATGATTGCGGTAGTTTGAGTGGGGGACAGGTGGGTGAGTGGAGTGGTGCTTCGGTGCGGTGGCAAGTGAGGTCGTGGGTGGTGAAGTAGTGCTGTCGATGAAGTGAGCTCGACGACAAGAACCAAGCGAGCGGTAGCGGAACTACCCGACCAGCGAAGAGCTTCCGAGCACAACCGCACGCTCCACTACCACCACCGAAGTCCGCATTCCCTACTACTCTTCGAATCACAACCTATCGACCACGATGCAGTCCACACGATTCCTCGCTGCCAACGCACTGCGCGCGCAATCAGCATCCACCTCCACGCTCCGCAGCCGCGCCGTGCCCATGCTCCAGATGCAGCCAGTGAGGGGATTCAAGTCCTCGCCCAAGAGACTGGCAGTTCCCGTACGTTGTCCTAGACAAACCCAGAAGCAACCCCCACACTAACACACTCAACAGAAGGAGGAGCAATCCGGTATGCGAACGAAACCGCATCAATTCCCTGACCGATTCCACACCCGAAGACTGACAGCCCGCCCGCGCAGCACACACCATCTCCCAGCGTCTCCGCACTCTCAAGAAGATTCCCGTCGAGTTGATCCCCATCGGAGTGGTTCTGGCTGCCGCTCTCGGTGCTGCTGCTTATAGCATGGGTCGTAAGCTCGTGACCGACAAGACCCTTCGCCTTAGCCGACAGGGCAAGCAGGAATAGATGGATGAAGATGAGAGGAGATGTGGGCGGAGAAGGCGGGTTGTACAGAGTATGGCATGAAGATTGAGGCCGAGGATGTGTCGAAAGTGATGAGCTAGTAGGACACGGCCTTGGGAGGATAACTTCGATCTCCTATGTAGTGCAGCAAATGGCATGGGCTTTTGGGCTTCAGAGATCGGCGACATTTGGTCGAACGTCAGGCATCAACCATCCAGCTCAGTAGCTCAAGGCTATACCGGCGATCAGTTCATATGTGTATACAACATGTCGACTTCAGCCCAGGTCAAAAGTACGAGAGAAAGAAGCATGATCAGGCAAAGTCAAAGCAATCCACGGCCTGAGATCCGTGAACCGTAAGAGATAGTACAATCTGAGGTTCCAAGACTAACTAAGCAGATGCCAGACCACGCTTCCCAGTCCCAGTCGCTGTCAAAGTATCAAGAAATCCCACAGCCAGATCTCTCACAATGCTCTTGTCAGGTATGCTTCCTGCAACACCATACAGCGCCGCAGCGCCACCCTTTTTATCCGACGCCTTGCCTTTGCAGTCGTCAACCACATCCTCCAAGTCCTTGATCATGTCGTCAACGGATTGTGTAATCGGAAGTGTGACGGCGATGTGGATAGCAGCGGGATCTTGCAGAGCGTTCAAATGCCAGCCTTTACTCGACATGCCGTCAGCAATGTCGTAGATGTCGACTCTCCGCTCTGGCGTCTTCGAGTTACGCAGAGCGCGGAATGCGACGACGGAGACCATCGGCTTGCCAATCACGACGATACTTTGTCGTAGTCTGTCCGAGGTTCGAATGGCATCTTCGATTTGCTTCGCTGTGCTGACGATCTTGAGGCACGTATCGACGTAGCCGTCTTCACCGATGCGCATGAGTGACGCCCAGCAGCCTGCAATGAGGGCACCGGGTCGAGAACCGGCCATGTTGGGAGAAGCGTAGACTCCACCAGGCCATGTCTCGGAGACGTAGTATTGGTATTTTCTAAGCTCTGCTGTTCGGTAGAGCACCACGCTGTTGCCTTTCGGTGCGAAGCCATACTTGTGGGTGTCGACGCTTATTGAGGTGACCCCAGGGACGCGAAAGTCGAATTCGGGAGAGGGGAAGCCGGCTTTCGACAGGAATGCGATCACGTATGAGCCGAGACAGCAGTCGACGTGCAGAGGAAGCTTGCGCTTTACTGCAAGGCGGGAGAGTGCGGAGATGTCGTCCACGATGCCGTGAGGGAAGTTGGGTGCGGAGCCAACAAGCAGGATCGTGTTGGAGTTGATCAGACGAGCTACCGAGGGGATGTGAACCTTGTAGCTGGGCTCCGGACAAGGCACAAAGTGCATCTTGATCTTGAAGTAGTCGCCTGCTTTTCGGAAGGCGGTATGTGCAGTGTTTGGTAGGATCATCTCAGGCTGTGTAACTCCACGCTCCTTGTACGCCTTCTCTCTTGCGCCCAGGACGGCCATCAAAATGCTCTCCGAACCTCCACTAGTCGTGACTCCAGCGCCCGTCTCCGGCGCGTTGAACAGGGCAAGTGTTATGGCCACGATCTCCGCCTCCATCTTTCGCACACCCGGGAACACATCAGGGTGGATCGGGTTGCTCACTCCAAATCGTTTGAAAGCCTCGCTTTGCAGATCTGCGAGCTCGCTACCACCGTGGTATACAGCTCCGCTCACTCTTCCATCTTCCCATCTCGTGTGTTCCATCTCTCCCAGCTTTTCTAGCTCTGCGCGTACTTGATCCGCTGTCCATCCTGTCGTGGGTAATGCAAGGTAATTCGTGACTCCGGGTCCTGACGGTACGAGCTTTGCTTCTAGTTCTGTGATCGCTTTGTCGACATCGGCTCGGACCTTGCTCTGGACGAAGGGAAGGCGTAGGAAGACCGCATAGCATCTTCGGTAGACTTCGCTGTACAGCTGCTGTATTGAGACCAGAAGTCCGTATCCGCGGAGTTGGTTTATTGACTTCTTTAACAGTCGAAGTATGAAGAGGACCAGGAGTACATTGCGGAAAACATCGAGGCCCTGATCGAGGATGATCTGCTGGGGAGTGCTGCGAACGTTGTGCTTTCGCAGTGGTGATAGTGAGCCGGCCATGATGCTGTATCCTCAAGATCCTGGGAAGTACAAGGTGGTTCCGGCCGAAAGGTTTGTTGTAGGAAGTATATGAATGAAGCCTGAAACAAGGCAGTCGAGCAGTCTGGTCGGAGGGGAAGCTTACTTGCGACCCCGATCGTCGTCACATGAAGGGCGCCGACTGCCGATGAACCAATCACCCACCGCACACGCGTAGGGACGGTGACCTCAACCTCATACGCCATACGGCTTTTGCAGTTTCATGCTAACATGTCTTCCCGACCTAGTCTGTCGCTCAATAAACCGTCATACTGGTCTTTTGAGAAATAAGTCTGAACAGAAAGTACGTCAGATCCAAAAGGTAGTACACAGAAGTTGTCCAAAGCCACGCTGAAAATGGGGTATCGCAACATATCATCTCATCTCTCAATCACATCAATTCACCCAGAACTCGTCCTCAATCCGCCACCCCTATTCTGAATTGAACTCAACCTCTTCTTCAGCATCCCCAAAGCGCCCTTGTCCCCATCATGATCCGACGTGCTGCGGAACGCGCTCAACCGACTCGAACTCCTCTCCCTGCCACGGCTTCGACTTCCAGCGCGAGAAGACCCGGGAGCATTACCATTGAGACCCTCGCCGTCCGCTGCTGAATTGCGACCTTGTCGCGACGATCCGCGTTTGAACAGGCCCAGCGACATGCGGCGGCTATGCGTCCTCCGTGTCTCTGGTGCTTCGGGCTCGGGCGCGCCGCCATTCGTGTCGGGTTGGTGGACAGCGATCTCTGGTCGTTCAATTTTTTCCATCGACGAGCGAGCCGACACATCATCCAAAAGGTTGGCGCGAAATGGGAAGAGCGGGAAGAGCGTTGTCAGCTCATTCAGGAACGTTGCTTCAAATCGGGGTACTAGCTCGGCTCGGATGGCTAGGTAGTCTGGATTCTTGTACAAATTCAGACAGCGGCGGATGGCAAGTGCGTGGTCGAGCAGGGCGACCTTGAGAGCGTTCTGCATCGAGTCCTCTTGCGCTTCCATTTCCTTGGCGTATATTGAAGGATCGACGGAGCCGGAGACGTTGTCGAGAAGTTCTGAAGCTGGAAGAAGGCCGCGGTAGCGAGCGACGCTGGATTCGGAATCCGGATCAACGGACGATTGCAGATCCTCCGTAAGGCGAATCATAGCGACGGTCTCGTCATCGATGCCGCTACTGATGCGTTTCGCAGCAGCGAGTAGCTCCTGAGTTTTTCTGGTCGTTCGCTCGACCGCAGCTTCGATCGGAAGCAGTGTGACGGACTCGATATTGACCACCTCACTCCTGCGCAGAATGGTCGGGAACTCCTCCGCAGTAGTGTAAACGGTCTTTTCCACAATCTGCTCAGTGATAGGAATATCAATCGCAGGCTGTCTCGAAGTCGTAGCGAATCGTTGCGGGTTTGAAATGAGGTTATACTCTCTCACCGCCTGAGAGACCTTTGTCCGTTGATATATTGTATGCTCAAGATCCTTGTTGGGGCTGACAGCAAAGATCTGCAAGTATTGACCTTCGACACCGGGCTCCATACCGGTACGGAGTATTTGCGCACCAGGATGGATCGATTGCATGCGGTCCTGAAACATGGCCAGTCTATCACTCTCGGCTCCTTCGAAGATGAATTGCTTGTCACGCATGCTTGGAGGAAAGCCGAGACCGCGATACACGACGCGGAAGTATCGAAAGATAACACGATCGCCCCGAGAGATCTTCTCATGGACGCCAGCGATGGCATGCTGAGCCCTGGCCAGCTTGACAAAATCGAAAGTATTGCTCCCGTACTGCGTAGCAAGTTCGCGATACGCCGCCAATGCTTGCTTCCACGCACGCCCCTTTTCAAAGTGCTGGCACATCTGAAAGTAAAGGGCTTCCTTGCGCTCGAATGCCGTCTGAGCTGGGAAGGCCGGGTCTGCAAGCTCTGGCAGAGGTAGAGACGGGTCCCAAGCATATCGATCCGCATGCATCTTCAGCGCCAATCCAGCTTCGGCGATGTTGCCTGATGCGATCTGTAGTCCAGCTAGCTGGTGCACGTATCGAGTGTACGCATTTTCCGAGTTGGCTTCCCGAAGGAATTGCATCAGATGGAGAGTGTCCACAAGTCGACTTGCATCATTGACGACGCCACCACGATGAACGTTTGCCAGCATTGCCAGCAAGTCATCGATTTTACCAAACATCTCCTTGACGGCTCTGTACAGGGGCTCTTCGGGTGTTTGCTGCAGAGGTCGAAATAGGTCCAGCATTTCCGGGACAAACGTTTTCTGCAGCACGCTTTCCATTACGCTCTTTGTCCTGCAAAGTTTGTCCAGACAGTCGATCATAGCTGTTTGAATGGTAGACAAGTCCTCGTCGATCTGCCATGCGCTGATGATCATGGACCGTAGCACTTCGATCGCTACCGCGCGCAAGCTGCCGTGGACACTGAGGCACAGCTCAACGATAGGTGCGACAAGCTCCGGAACGAATTGCACTTGGTATCCTCCCAGCCTGTCGAAGCCATGCAGTTCCTTGGTGTCTGCATCAGTCTCCCATCCAATAGCTTCCCAGCTGCGCCGAAGCAGGTTCGCACCAGCCTCACGAACATCGCCCGCGATCTTCCAGATTGCTCTGCGCTTCTGCTCAGGAAATGTCTCCATCGCGAGCGCCGGGCTGCTGAGAGCTGTGAAGAGGGTGTCAAAGAAAGCGCGCCAAACAACCGTGTCAAAGTCAAAGGCATCCGAGTTGCCCTGAGCGTAGAGGTCCGGCAACGTCTCAATGAGCACTTCGGAAATGCGCTCCAATGCAGTGACACCGCAGCGGTGATGGCTGACCAACAGACTTAGCCAGCTTCGGGGAAAGGCCTCGCAAGCAAGCACACTCTGGCTGACTTTGAGCGCTTGCAGCAATACGCCAGTGATGTCGACCTGGTTCGGATCGAATGAAAGTCTTTGCTCCGTAGCCAAACATGCTGCGAGCAGAGCAGAGACTTCCAGCATGGCCTCGTCCACATGGACCGGCTGCACAGTCGGCTTGTATGGGAACGGGTACGTGGTCGGGAATAGCATGCTGAATCCATCTTTCGGCTGGCGAGGCATCTTTTGCAGAGCAATGAATGACTCTGCGAGTTTCGGCACATACTGGGAGCTCTCTTGGGGGAACTCCTCTATCTGGGCGGCAACGACGGAGCAGCAAAGACGGACTTGGCTGCGCCATTGTTCGTTGACTTCCACAGGGTGGCCCCAGTAAGGCTCTAGCCATCGATATGTGCTGGCCAAGAGTGTGGACTGAGTGTCGGGCGTCTTGAAGACTTCAAGTTGGCTATAGTGGCCAATGAGGATCAGCCGGTAAAGGATCATTGTGCCCTTTGCTTGAGCGCACGAAGCTAGCAGGTCAGAGGCATGCTCCAGGATCTCCGTGGGTGTCATAACTGGTGCCAGCTCCGGGAGCCAAGAGTGGAAATTCCGCACCAGCAATGTCTGCGTTCCTAGCAAAATAGGCATAGGATTGCGCATGAGAGCCATCACAGCGACAAAAAACTTTTGCAATTCCTCCCTGAGGTCCGACTGGTGATCGTGAAGAGAACCGTTTATCTCCTGCTCATCATTCGTTTCTGTGAGACGCCGGGTTGTCTCAACAATGAGCTTCAGGACCTGATCGCCTACTTTGAAGGTCGTCCTCAACTTTCGCGACGCATCCGGATCCATGGGGCTCGATACCAACCGGTGGTAGGCCCTCACGAGGCACTGGCTTGCTTGTGGCCACTCGTGCCTGGTTGTGGCATATTGTTCAATGATACTGCCCAACTCGAATCTCTTGTCGCGGGCAATGCTCAGCACCACCACAAAGTCGTAGAAGATGACATCCGCATACCGCTCGTCGGACTCGTACTCCTGCAAGATCTCGAACAATGCTCCAAACACTTCTCCAAGCAACTTCACGATTTCAATCTCCGGAACGAAGGCAAACCGTTCCAGGAGCTCGAGCAATTTCTCTCCGTGATAGTTGCGCCACTGCAAGACACCAAGCAATATTGGATCCTGCGAGTATTCTGTGCTGCATAGATAAGTGCGCAGCGAGACAACAGCCGCATTCACCTGATCTGGATCCTGCTTGGAGTGCCAAGGTGGTAAAGCGAGGTAGGCCCCCTTTCCCCCGATGATGCTGGAGGAGTATTCGTCATACACATACAGTGCCACCTGATGATCGCCATCTCGAACAAATGCGTCAAACTCCCAGAGGGGCACCCACGAAAGGGCAAATGGAAAGTTTGGAGAATCGGCAATGCTCATCACGACATGACTGCCGGGGACGTCTTCCGCTGGAATCGCAAGTCTGATGGTCTGGTGCCAGCCCTCGCCACGTTCAATGCCAGTAGTCCGCCAAGCCGTGTGGCCGGGGTGATTAGCCGAAGTGTATATGCACTCATCGATGCGCTCGCCGTTTGCTTTGCGGACTTCAAGCGTCAGCTGTAGGTTTGAAAGACTCGTTTGCGTCCGCTGGCTGAGAGCGACGGCGCCATATCTCGAGTGGGCGAGTGTGGCGCCTCGAGGAATTCGAGGCTCGCTCAGAGTCAAGTAGATGTCGCTTCGCTTTTCCGTGGGTACTCCGGAGAATCCGAGCTTGGGTGTCATCGAAATCTGGTGTAGCAGTGTTGGCATGTTGCGAACAAGTTTGGTGAGATCTGCCGACGCAAACGCTTGAACAAAGACGTCGAAGCGCTTCATCAGCGGGACCTGCCTGAAGCCGCCCTCGGGATTGCCACCAAGCTCGCGAATGATTTCATCCCAGTCTGAACTTTCCTCGCCAATGTCTCCTATTGAGGAAGCGGCGTAAAACGAGACGCTGGACTCGAGTGATGATTTCTCCTTCGCCAGTCTTGTGATGTCAATCACACCGACACCCGCAGTCCGCCTGACCATCTTGATGTCTCGGGAGGGACCTGTTTCGGAAGAATGATTTGATGAGGCTCCGTCCAGGTCAGAGTATTGTGATTGTGCTGTTGCTGGTCGTATCCCAGCTTCCGAAGTAGTACGCATAGTACCATCTCTCCTTCGCTGACTACCGAACATGCTGCGTCTTCCCGCCTTGGTGAGACTGCCCAATCTGTCGGCCGAGACGTTGCTCAGTAACGAAGGCCTTTGTTGATGGTGGTTGGGTGCATTGTGTGAAAGTCCTTGGCCGTGGATCAGAGATCTTACTGGTTCGTCTCGCAACAGTTTGAAGACAACGTAGAGAGACTTGACGTCAGCCACGTCAGATTGGTTGAGGTCGACAAACAGTGTCTTCGTCTGCTCTTCGGGTGTTTCGGGGGCTGTGGGCGGTAAAGGGACCGCAATCGCATAGCTTTCGCTGATCGGCAAAGGCTTCTCTCCGTGCTCTTTCGAATACAGGCCGATATGGAGTGATGCAGGGATATCCGAATCACATACAAAGTTGCGGATGTCGACCAGCACATGGTGGAGAACGTGTTTCTCCACGGTCACCTTTGGCGGCCGGTTCAGTATGCTCATGTTGGCCTGCAGCGTAGTCATCTCAATGACAGAGTCCTCGGCTGTCAGGATGCGACCTCGTTCCGTGGGACTGCGAACAATGACTTCATCGTTGAACATTTTGTTGCCAGCCACCAAATCCCATACGGTGTCCTCGCGCAACTCTTCCAGCTCTTTCAATGTCAAGACCTCATGCATCAGCTGGCTCCTCGCGCTATCCACCCGCCGGATGAGCTCCTGCACTTTTGCCAACTGGCTGTAGCCTCGTCCGAGCAGCATCTCGTGGAGTCGTGCATCGTGCCATTCTCGTAGACACGAAGCGATCTCATCCACCAATGGCTCTTCAGCTGACACGCCAGTCTCGTCGCCAACACGCAGTAACGGCACTGGCGCGAGTGGCTTGGGCGCATTGGGGTCTCTCGGCGCTGGGTCCTCCTGAGCGATAAAAGACTTTGTCCTCCTCAGGCTCCGTGAGCTCTTCTTCGTGCTCACTCTTCTGCTCAATCTCCGAGCGTATGAAGCCTGGCTCTTTCGCCTAGACGCGACATCGTCCCATTCCTCTTCAGCTCCCGCGTCTTCGCCGATATCCTCCAACAAACTGTGCTTTGTGTCGCCCAAGTACTCCCTCACTTGCACGCAATTCCTGGGAAATATGCCTGAAAACACCCGGTGTTCCAACTGTTGTCCACGATCGCTCGTCAGTCCCGCGAGGAGTGAAGGCGGCGCAACCAAGTATCCGCGATACCACTCGTTTGTGCTGCCGCCCTGTTCGATAATGTAGATGTGGTCGCCGATTTGCAATGGCAGGTCATCGTGCTCGGTCGCGCGAAATGGGAATGTGCATATCGCAAAGGCGATGGAGGGCAATGGCTTCCACGGCATGCTGTGGTCGTTGCCGTGGTCGGCTCTTGCTGGCCCGAGGGACGGACGGGATTGAAGATGCTTCCCCTTTGGACCCTACGTTTGACGTGACAGGGCAGCTTTCGGCCGACGCGTGTACCTTGCGGTTAGTGCCGTGGGGAGAGCATTGCGGAGTATGGAGCGCAAAGATGAAATCGGAACAGGGTGGAGGTGGATGACCAGGGAGGTGATACTGATGGTCTGCGAGAAGACACTATGCCAAGTAGCTGCAGTATCGGCCCTTGCACGCTCCCTTTGCAATTTACCGTGGTGGACGGCAACTCCGAAGGGAAAGGACGCGGGACGCGATTCATGGTCAATAGCGTCGCCCAGCTCGAGCATTGATTGGTGGCTGGCCGTAAAAGACAGACCGACGTCAGGGCGATCATGAACGAGATGGTATATACGTACAGGTTCTGGAGGTCTTGCTTATTACTACACTGATCTTGTTAATGGAAGAAGCGATGCGGTACATCGGAGAAAGCACCTGCGGGAACTCCAAGCGAAAGGCAAGACTGCAATCTACGGAGCTTCTCTACTTGGTACGAGAGGCTTGATCATTCACCTCGATAGTTTCTGGCGCGTAGCACAAAAGAGTGCACTCGAGTTCCACGAGCATTCATGCCTTTTTTGCATCCATCCGTCTCAGCAGTTCTACTTGTCTGCGACCGCAGTCGTCACATCGACGGACTCGACAGTCGTCACATGGGCGAATTCGACCCGCCACGAAAAAAAATGTTCATTCCAACACCGATGAAAATTGTTGATGAGCCTCATGGCATGAACGCGAGCTGCGGCCGGCTCAAGTTAGGTCGCTCCATTGCGCGACCACAGGGGTGCCCGGGGGGGGGAATTTCTTCGGCGATGCGCTCATTGGGCTGATGATTCTGCAAGACACGCCGCAAATTGCAATCTTCGAAACACGCGGATTGGAAAATGAGGACTAGTAGAAATGATCTGTTCGGGGGAGTAACAACTTATACATTGCGGGATGTGCCTGGTAGTCGTGACTTCTGCTGGGTCGACAGCTTTGAGTCCAGGTCACAGCGATGGCTCGAGACAAGACGTTCATCATCGGTGGCTCAGTGCTTGTCCTGATCTTGACCTTCACCTTGATCGCTCAGCTCGCGGACACTTCGCAATTGAAACCACTCTCGAGATTCACAGGACCATATCGGAGTGGCCATGAGAATCCGGAATTGAAGACCACCGATGGCCTTGAGTCGGTCTTGGGCAAAGTAACGTTGGCGGAGGAAGTTGGCTTCACGTAAGTCTATCACCACGGAGTGCACCATGTCTTCGCTGACGGAGTCCATTGCCAGCCTCATTGCCCCGACCTGGAAGAGGCTCGACACTCTTCCCGATTGGATCAAGCATTATGCCAGCGGCAACATCCCGTCTCTACGTCGCCTTATCATCATTTGGCCGAAACCCCAGGGCGAAGCGCCTGCGAGCCTTCTGGACAACGTCACACAGTCCAACTATCCAGTCCCTGTCATCATCGACCAACGAGACGTCAACACACTCAACGGACGCTTCCTGAAGATCGAAGCCATCAAAACGAACAGCGTGCTAGCGATGGACGACGACATGATATACGATGTGGAGGACGTCGAATTCGGATATCAGGTGTGGAAGGAATTTGGTCAACGAGAACGCATGTCGGGTTTCATCGCCCGCGCGACAAACGAGGAAAACACGGCCTACCATGTCAGCGGGCTCAAGAACTACAGTATGATCCTCACCAAGACCGCCTGGTTTCATACCGATTGGATGCACGCATACTGGTCGCCCGACGAGCGCATGACGCGGCTTCGGAAATATGTCGACGACAATATGAACTGCGAGGACATTTTGATGGCCTTCATCCATGCACATCATACGAGGAAATCGCCGTTGTATGTCAAACCGCATAAGATGGTTGATGTAGGCATGACGAGCGGGATCTCCGCGGCGGGCGACCACTTGAAGCACCGCGCCGCGTGTGTCACCAAGTTCGCTGAAGAGTTCGGGCAGGATACGCTGGTGTCTTCCGATGCTGTCTTTCGACGGATGTTGGACAATTATGGATAGACGCACGTTGAAGGTTCGGCATGTTCGCATGGCATTGCATGGATCGAGTCAGGGATGCACTGTCGGCCCATTGAGGTGAAACCTGAAGTCATGCTTCGAGGGCTGCCAGACTTCCACCAGGCGTACTTGGATCGCATTCGAACACAACCGGTTTTGCGTCTCTTGCCCACTGGCCTTGTTCGCGATGGCGATCTCTGCCGTGGGCATGCAGCTTACCACCTGTACCCATCATGCCGGGATTATTGGATGGCCCTTGAACCAGATCCCACACTGCCGAGCCATGTGCGTTGAAGAAGCTGCTCGTACCGTCTTGATTAGGATGTCGAATGAGTTGTCGACCGTCAGCGCGGATTCAGGCTGTTATTATTGCACGGAAGCATCCGCTTGACGTTGCATTCATGACCCCGCTCCTTCCCAAAACGACACGGAGGCTGCTGCAACAGCGGCGGGGTCAAACTATGGGCCTGAAATGGGCATGAGCTGGTGAGGAGAAGTCACTTTCAGCATGGATCATCCACGTGGGTCACTATTGACCGCTATGGCAAAGGCATGTATATCATTGAAAATGTCCATGTATGCTAATCATTTTCTTCACCTCCATACCGGTCCATGATGCACTTCGTGCGCCGCGTTGTCGCTCTTGCATTGTGCCTTGCGATCACCACCGCAAAAAATGTCATCAGTCTCGAGGGCAGCGACTGGACTCTTTCCAATCCTCTCCTGAACATTTCTGTGCCTGCCGAGCTTCCTAGCTCCGTTCACCTCGATCTCTTGGCCAGCCAAGTGATTGGCGATCCCTTGTATGGCGCCAATAACTACAACCTCCGTTGGATCGTGTGGCAGAACTGGACCTATACATCTGCTCCGATCTCTGGTCTGAGGTCGGGTGCGAGCTCTACGTGGCTGCTGTTCAATGGATTGGACACTTTCACGTCCATTTCGTTCTGTGGACAGCATGTCGCCAGCACGAATAATCAATTTAGGCAGGTATGTCCATCCGTTTCTCATCCACATGAGCATCAGCGAGCTCTACCTCTTTCGTAGAGACACGATCACCTGGCTGCCGAGCCCCGTTCAATGCCTCAACCGCCACCCGCAGCAGAGCGTCAGCTAATGACCTCCGCAGTATTGGTTCGACATTTCCAAGCTTCTGAGCTCTTGTGACGAGACGAACCGCGTGATCGACATCAACTTCCGGTCTGCTCCAACGATCGCGAATGAGATTGCCAACGAACCCGGACAGGAAACATGGCCTGGAGGTGTGCAGCAGCTCTACCAGTTCTCAAATCGATGGTTCGTCCGCAAGGAACAAAGTGACTTCGGGTGGGATTGGGGTCCTGCTTTCTCTCCAACCGGACCGTGGCAACCAGCTTGGGTCGTTCAATTGATGCATGAAGAGCTCAAGATCAGGAACACGTTAATTGACATCTACCGACAAGGTCAGCTCAATAACCTCCCACCCGATCAGAATCGGGCATGGGTGGTCAATGCCAGTCTGGACTACTTCGGACAAATGCCTGAAGGTGCCACGCTGAGATATAACTTGATCAGCCTCGATAATCAGACGACCATTGCCAGCGGAGCCTTGGACAATGTGGTCATTACGGACTCCTCCGTGACTGGAGATACCATTGTCCCAAGTAGCGCCGTGGATCTCTGGTGGCCGGTCGGGATGGGAAAACAGGCATTGTACTACCTCACGGTCGATCTCGTTTCTGCCAGAAACTCCACGCTGGCGACAGTTACCAAGCGAGTCGGTTTCCGCACTATTGTTCTGAACAGCAACCCTATCTCGACCGAGCAGCTGGCTCAAGGAATCGCACCTGGAAACAATTGGCACTTTGAGATCAATGGCAAAGAGTTTTACGCAAAGGGCTCGAACTTCATTCCACCAGATGCCTTCTGGACGAGAGTGACGCCGGAGAGAATTAGCAACCTCTTTGACACGGCCATCGCTGGTAACCAGAACATGCTTCGAGTCTGGTCCAGTGGAGCATACTCCCCAGACTTCATGTATGACCTAGCCGACGAGAAGGGTCTACTACTATGGTCCGAGATGGAATTCGCTTGCGCACTTTACCCGATTGATCCAGAATTCCTCGACAACGTTCGGCAAGAGGTCGAGTACCAGGTAAGGAGGGTCAATCACCACCCATCCTTAACTTTCTGGGCTGGTGGCAATGAATTGGAGAACTTGGAACTGTACCTCGTGAAGCAAGCGGCTCCGGAGGAATATGACCGTTATCAGGCCGAGTACGAGAAGTTGCTCTTAGAGACCATGCTTCCAGTGGTATACGGCAACACGAGGAGTATCAGCTACCAGCCAAGTTCGACAAGCAATGGCTGGTTGACCTTGAACCATAGCGCTCCTATGCCGATGGTGCAGCGGTACGACAACAAGACCGAGGGGGCGATATATGGAGAGAGAGACTAGTGAGTATATCGAATGACGCTTTCTGCTTTTTCATCACTAACATACATAGCTACAATTACAACCCGGCCTCCCTCGGGAACGCATCCACCTACCCCGTCGGTCGCTTCAGCAACGAATTCGGCTACCACTCCATGCCTTCGATCCAATCCTGGAGACAGCAAGTCGCGGAGCGGGATCTACAGTTCAACTCGACCGTTATCCTGCAACGTAACCAGCATAACCCACCCGGTAGCCTCGACACCACAAATCTGACCCAATCCGAGGTCGGACAGGGACAGATGACCCACGCTGTAGAGCTGTGGTATCCCGTCCCAAACAAGACGGACGCGATTGCCAATTTCACAGCATGGTGTCACGCCACGCAGATCTTCCAGGCCGAGTTCTACACTTCGCAGATCGAGTTCTATCGACGCGGCTCTGGGCTGCCGGAACGACAATTGGGTTCGTTGTATTGGCAACTCGAGGATATTTGGGTGGCGCCGACCTGGTCCAGCGTCGAGTATGACGGTAGATGGAAAGTGCTGCACTATGCGGCAAAGGACCGCTACGAGCATATCATCATTGCTCCGTACTTCAACCGTACGACTGGCAACCTGAGCGTGTGGGCTACATCCGACCTGTGGGATTCCGTCCAGGGCAAGGCAACGCTCACCTGGTACGACTGGAGCGGCAGCAAACTCGACGTCGGGTCGAATACTTCTTCCATTGACGTGACGATTGGTGCTATCAACAGCACAAAAGTCATGGAGACGAACACGACCGAGCTTCTGTCCGGTCTGAATATGAACAACGTCATCTTGCGGATGGAGGTCCAAGTCGAGGGGATGTTGCCCAATAGCAGCACCTCCCAGACTTTCAAGCATGAGAACTGGTTCCATCCGGCTCCGTTGAAGGACGCCAACCTCGTCGACCCGGGTCTGGTCTATAGCTGCAACGATCCGGGCAACGGGAAGATCACAATCAGTGCGACCAAAGGTGTTGCCGCATGGGTTTGGATTGACTATCCTGCCGGAGCGGTGGTGTGCTTTGAGAAGAATGCATTCTGGTTGTTGCCGAATGAGACGGTGGAGATTGGGTATACGGTGGTTAGTGATAGGACGGACGGGAGGTGGACGGAGGGCGTTACGATACAGAGTTTGTGGAATCAGACGCTGCCGGAATAGACGGTAATGGAAAGTAGTGATCTAGCTAATGAAGTAGGTTGTGAATTCGATCGAATGTCTCGAAGAAGTAGCGGGTGTACATTGACATCTGAAAGACTGCCGGTCATGACTTGATAGGACACTCCACCACGTGCTTTTGTATGACAGTCGTGTGCTCACCGGAGGTCATCTGACTGCCTCGATGGATACCTTGCGCTCCAACGCATGAGTGCCAAAAAAAAGCGAGCCTGGTGCATTGTGAACAATCGCATGTGGCTGAATCGGGAAGGAGTGGCTGATGGAAGTGAATGACTGCCGCCGAGATTCAGCCGGCGCAGGACCTCAATTCCTCGACACGCGCGAGGATTGAACTTCATCACCTTGCATCCTCGCCGACATCACCGACCTCTATTGACCACATTCCGCATTCTTGGATTCACCAATTCCAAGGACGACCAGGACTTGCATCACACTCTCCACCGGACACTGCGATCTGGAAGTCCTTCCGACAACCACCCGCCGGCCATCTCTTCCCATTGTCCACCGTTGTGATCGGCGAGATGGATCCATACGGCAACTACGATGTCATGGACGCCGATGACTCCGGGCCAAAAGTGACCATCCGGGAGGTGTGTCGCTGACGCGCAATACCAGTCGCGGCAAGCGCAATACTGACCTGCGCAGACCAACCAAACCACCATCAAATTCGCCCTCTCCAACACCAGCCTCGCCTTCGCCAACTCCATCCGCCGCACCATGCTCGCCGAGATCCCCACCATCGCCATCGATCTCGTCGAAGTCGAAGCCAACACCTCGGTCCTCGCCGACGAATTCCTCGCGCATCGACTCGGTCTTGTCCCACTCAGCACAAAAGGCGTGGAAGAAATGGTAGACTGGCGCGACTGCGAACAATGCGACGAACACTGCGATCAATGCAGCGTGATCCTCCGCCTCAACGTCGCGAACCGATCCAGCGATCAGAACTTGAAAGTCTTCGCCCGCGACCTCTTCGTCGAATCCGGCGGGAATGTGGGCTACAATCGGTCGAATGGGGTAGGCAGTTCCTCGGACGAGCTTCCAGAGCGTGGTCACCCAATCATCATGGACCCGCAGAGACAAGGACCTTTGATCTGCCAACTGCGCCGCGGACAAGAGATCAGATTAAAATGCATCGCCCGGAAAGGTATTGCGAAAGAGCATGCGAAATGGGCGCCAACAGCAGCTATCGGATTCGAATACGATCCCTGGAACAAGCTGCGCCACACAACACTATGGTACGAGACAGACGCAAAGGCGGAGTGGCCGCGACCAGAGAAGAACGGCGGGTGGGAGGAGGAACCACAAGAAGGAGAACCATTCGACTACGCAGCGGAGCCCAAGGCGTTCTACATCGAGCTGGAAGGAACAGGCGTCATGCCACCGGATCAGATCTTACATTCGGGCATCCGCGTGCTGCAGAACAAATTGGCGGGCATCATCACGGAACTGGACTCGGAAGCAGCGGGCCAGGACCCGAACGGGTTTGGAGGTGGCTTCAGTCCGCAGGAGGGCATGGCGAACGGTGGGCAGAATACCCAATACGGCGGACAGAGCGCTTACGGTGGGAATACGGCGTATGGTGCGCAGACACCAGCGTACGGTGCTGCGAGCGTGTACGGGCAGGCGACGCCGTACGGGCAACATGGACAGCGGCCGTATTGAGTGCGCGATGAAGGATGGACAAACTCAACTGTACTAGTGCGATGAAATTCTGCAGCGATGGCGTTGGCTCCAGTTGCATGAGACTCATGAGAAAAAAGTGAGAGGCATAGACAGAGAGCCTACAGCTTGGCAACGGGTACAAGGGGCGATCGTATCGGGTAATGATGCAGACACGGCGGCATCCGATGAGGTTTCAAAGGGCAGAAATGCACAGATGACTGTCATATCGCGAGATCTGACTTTCGAGAGAAACGGCATCCTGCTTGGTCCTGGGCCAGGCCCCACAACCCAGCGCATCTCGACGAACGACGCGTTTTATAACGCAGGGCACGCAGCACCCTTAGCTTGAGAGAAACCGAGCTCGCTACTCACGGGCATTTCGGGCGGAAAAGGCAGTGGAAGTCGAGAATGGAGACAGAAAATCACAGTCCACCAAACATTTGGCATTCTCTGATACTGAAACCAGCCCTCCTTGCTACAGTAATCTCACTTTCTTCCATAATTTTGACACCGACTCGACCATGCCATCCATTCCAACCTACTGAATCTCCCCATCAAAATTAATCTTGAGACCTAAAAAGCACACACACGAAAAAGTCAGCACACCCTCTCAAACCCAGTCCCAAGACGGGCGACGGCAACTTACTGGTCGGAAACGGAAAATACTGATCCCAATCCTCGGTCAAGTAAAGATGATAATGCCACTCCTTCGGCAGCACATCCTTATCGCCCGGAACAAACTCCTTCATCACCTTTTTGACTGAATGTCCCACACTCTGCGCTCCCACACTCACGGGCGCGGGTCGCAAATTGTCCAGTCGGCCGATGACCTTCAGCATGGTCGTCAGCGCCACGCGGGTCATGGGTAGTCCCATGCATTGATGCACGCCGTGGCCGAGCGTGATGTAGCTGTTCAAGTCGCGGGTCAAGTCGAGCACGTCGGGGTTGGGGTAAGCGGTCGGGTCGCGGGAGGCGGACTTCAGGTTGGCGAAGACGGTGTCGCCCTTTTTGAGGTTGTGGACTTGTTCGCCGAGGAGAGGGGTGTTGTCGACGACGGTGGTGTCCTTGGTGACGGTGCGGAAAATGGCGGTTTCGCCGTTGAGGCGTGCGCCTTCCATGAGGTAGTGCGTGAGAGTGTCGTCGGCTTCAGGGGTGTCGAGTTTGGCGAGACGGTTGATTTCAGGGAGGTGCTCTTTGCCGGTGGTGAAGAAGTAGTCGAGGGCTTGGCCGAGCAGTTGGCCTTGATTAGCGACCATACCGCCAGCGGTGCCCATTATGTTGCCCCAGACAAGATCGTCGACGTCCAGATCTTGCTTGCAGAGTTCAGCAATCATGTGCACGCCATAGTCGCCCAGTGGGCCATCGTTGGGCTTGACGACATCGATGAGGGACTCGGCGAGTTTACCAAAAGTCTTGACGGATTGGACTTGGGCCTTCATGATGTTGCCGAGAGATTGGGTGGCGGCGCGGGCTTTTTGTCGGAGAGGGAACGACTTGGGTGGGTCGAGATCGAAGAAGACGCAGGTGAAGACCGCGGCCATGATGAGGTAGAGCTGCTGTTCAGTGAAGATGCCTAGCGGGAACTTTTTGGTCTTGAGCGGGATGCTGGGTATCGTCAGTATAATGCATGTGTCCTGCTTTTTTGAGAATGCTCACCTGAAGAGCTCGGCGCAGAAGTGGACGTGAGCAAGATTGCCGACATCGCGAATGATGTCGACATTGTTCACGCCGGCGAGCTTGTACGACTTCTGCTTCAACAGCTCGGTAGTCTTCATCTCGTAGAAGTCGCGGACAGCTATGAGCCACTTCTCGTTGCCAGAGGGAATGCCTGGAAGTTGTCAGTGTATTTAACGCCTACTGTGTCTCTGGGACCTTACCTCTACTCGCATTCGGCGCGCCTTGATACATCGTCTTCTCCATCATGGCCCTCGACTTGGCGTTCTCCGGCCCATCGCCAGCCAGCATGAAGTTCTTAGCTTTCGGCCCCATCAGGAAGACCATAGCTGGACCCCACGTAACATGGAAGTCCTCCTGATTCTCCGTGACTTGCACACCGGCGGCGTGGCTGAACAAAGTGACGGGATGATGAGATATCTTCGGTTTGTCAAAGTTGTACATGTGGTCTTTCTCGAGACCCTGGAGGATCGTCTTCATCTCATCGGGAATGGTCATTGGGTAGTGTACGTAGACCGAACCTGGGTCGTAGCTGTTGGGCAGAGCGCGCAGGAACAACTTGTAAAACACACATCCGTTATCGATTGAAAGGTCGGACGAGGCCTCCTGGAATCCCCAGTTGGTGAGAGACGCCGGAGTGTATGCCGTGGTGTAGAAGCGATCGCCACGCACAAGCGCAACAGCATCGGACAATACTCCACGAGAGGTAGTGTAAGATGGACAAAGACCCGAACCTGGAAGCTTCGCCTGCTTGTCGTCTTCGACAACCAGACCTGGGTAGAGTTCGACATCATCCGGAGTATTGTAGAGGTGCTTGAGGGCATCGGAAACCTCCTTGTTGGTTGTGATGTCTTCAAAGGTCTTGTGCGGCTTGAGGTGGAAGTGCTCGCGAAATTCATTCAACGTCGCGCACTTCCATGTGCGAGCTTGCTGTATACCAAGGATTTCGATCGCCTTCATCACGGTTGGCACCTGTTGTGGACCCATGGCATTCGCACAGTCCTCGATACTGCTGGTCAAAAGTGCTGCAAGCTCGTCGTCCTTGTAGCTGCCTTTGAAGGGACCTTCCGAGATGCCTGTACACATGGTCAGTCATGAATGTTGAATTGCTTTGAGTCGACAACGTACGATCCATTCTTTCACCCTTCAACACAGGGAATGCTCGCTCAGTTGGATCTTTGCTCTCAGTGTCGTGCTGCATGTGAGCAAGAGTCATGAGGAACTTCCTCATGTTCTCTGGCTTCGCGGCGTCCTCGGCAGTCATGCCATCAGGGAGAGGGAGCTCCTTGAAAAGCTGCTGAGTCCACAGGTCATCGCGTTCGGACACCGCAGAGTGCCATCTGTACACGAGGTTGAACCTAGACAAAGATTAGTATGATTGTATCAAACACTCCCAGCAGATCACTCACTCGGCCGAGCACTGGTTGCCCGTTGCCACCGGAATTCCATCTGGGATGTCCACTCTAGGATCAAGCTGCCAGTTGTCGTCCGTTCGGTTGAGGTTGAGAATCGTTCGGACATAGTCGATCAAGATGATGTTGATGTAGAGTCCGCAAGTAACAAGGCGAGCTGTCTGGAAGAGATCATCGTCGCGCTTGTTCAAGCCTTTCTCGCCATAACGATCCACAGTAACCTGTCTTGGGTTTTCAGTGAAGCGACCATCCTCGTTGATCAATGCCAATTGCTCCACAACATAATTGTGATAGCGGTTGAACATTATCAAAAGCGCACCACAACCAGGAGGGAAGCTCAGTAATCGCGTCTCTGCGAAGCAGTCGGGCTTGATCTTGCCGTTTTGAAAGGTACGCATGGTCTTCTGCTCTTTCCAGTTGCTGCCGTAAAGTGGCGAGAGATCCAGGTAGGATGAGGTGTTTGAGATTCTTGCGTCCATATGGTCGGTTCTGAAAATATCGTGGATGATGATTGATGCAAGGTAGAATAGCATGCTCGAGATTCTATTCGGATGCTTCTCACCAGCCTCGTTCTTTCGAGCCATGACTGTGTCGAAAAGCACTCCAGGATCGGGAAGGACGCCGCCCTGCTTGGACTTTGGTGTGACGGTGCGAGCGTATGGCATGCCTGCTTTGCCGACGTTTGGATACTTGAAGTTATTGTTGCTGCCATCGGGCTGACGGAACTCATACTCCTCGCCGAGAATAACGTTGGGTGGATGTTCCAAATCATTCCAGAGTGTCGTGACAAGCGTCGTGGTAAGTCGATCCTGCAAGAAGCTCTCCGGCAGTTTGGTAGCAACAGCTATCAGACTCTCCATCAGGTACTCCTTGTCATCCAGGTTTTCTCCCAAAGCAGTAGCCTTGAAGACCTTTAGTAGGCCTTCAATGTCGTCAATGTCTTGCCTTGGAATGTCTCTCAGAATCTCGCGGACATCCTTGGAAAATGTGTCCTTCTTCGGCTGCGGCAGAGCACTTCCGTCTCCCGTCTGGGTAGGAAGCGGAGCCTTGATCGCCTTGAGCAGAGTTCCGAGCTGCTCCACAGACTGTCGCGCGTTCTTGCTCAGCTGGTCGAGCGCGGACAGCTGTTCGGGCTCTGGTGGAGCTGGAGTAGCAGAACTCGCTACAACAGGTGCCTGTACTTTCGTGCCGTTCGTCTGCGCGGGCCTCACGGGAGGAGTCCCGTTTCCTCTGGCAGGCCTCTGGTCCTTCTCGCCATTGCTCTTCTCAGGCCTCGAACCTCGATGAGAAGAAAATCGTTTCAAAAAAGAGTCCATCCTTGGTCTATGAACTAATCATTAGCAGGGCCCTCATATAAGATCATGTCGCGACTGGAAACAAGATACGGAGGAGTTGGTGGCTTGGGGTATTCCGAGTATATGGAGCTGCTCTGATCGAACGGGAGTGATGGCAATGGCTTCTCATATCGTGCTCTTGCATTGGCATGATCGCTTGAGCTATGGTGTCGAGGTCTTCTGACGGGCTGCGATTTCGATTTCGACAAACGATGCTTTTTGTCGTTCCAGTCCCGGGCATCTTGCGGTTCTGATTGTAGGAAGCGAACGCTGGTTTTGGGATGGACCTCGCCGCCGCCACCGACTGGCGGCTCACATGGCTCGCTGGCCTGCAATTCTCGGCTTTCTGGAGGCTTGCACCATCGACATGAATGACCAAAGTGCTTCAAGAGTGAGTTTGAATGCTCCATGAGATGTTTTCCTCGTGATGGATGGTTGTTTAATAGTACGCCGACAGTCGTATCCTGGAAGCTCGCATCTGTTCTCCAGGCTCGGTGGTGGTTGGACGGCAGTCATGGTCTCGGAGAGCTTATATCGGGACGGCGCGGCCATGGTTGATGCAGGGAGGTGAAGAGCATTGAGTCGTAACTTACGTTGTCGCCAATTCTTTTCAGTTGAAGTCGCACCTGCGTGGTCAGCTTGATCGAGTCGTGATGGTTAATGAAACACCTTTGCAGTAATTTCGAGAAAAGAAGGGAGACTTTGTAGTTCAGCGCGAGGACAAGACGCCAATTCCCCCTCTCTCGAGGGAACCGAAACGCAGCTGCGGCTGAAAGGAAGCAACGACACGATACCAGAACGAGGCAGCTGAGAAGACGAGGGGTTTCGACTTCTTGGACCAGTCAAATACGAACCCAGACGTTCGCTAAGTAAGGTCTAGAGCCTGCAGAGTGCACAAGCCTCCTGGTGTCATATGAACACGGAAAGGGACACTTTTTCTCAGGCCACATCGGCGTCCCCGATGTATTATGGGCGGCCTAGAAGGAAGAGAATCCCCGTTCTTGGTGTCGTCGGAGGGTAATGAGGTAGCTCTGTAGTTGTACTATCCTACAGGAGCCTCGTAGCGATGTTCGTTGTGTACCTCGTATTCTAGGCGACAAGACAAGGTAAGGTATACAATAGAAGAGCATTGACTGTCACAAGCCAAATGGTCATCAAATTTTGATGTCTGCCATTGGACATTGACGACCGGGCCGAGCTCCGCTCCATCAACTCCAGGGATATCCATGTTTTCCCTCAGCATTGGAAGATCCAGTTCCCTTTTAATTATCGACCTTGCTAGATCCTCTCCATATCGCAAACATGGCGTCCAAACCAGTGACGCTGCAGGTCAAGCCGCGAGGTATGTCAGCATCTCTCCTACGCCTTCAACATCCATCTCACCATCCATAGGAAAACGAATCTCCAAATTGCCCACCGAGACGAGCACCTACATCCAAGGCAGCACGAGCGATCTCTACCAACGCATTGCCGCCGAGTCCAACTTTGACATTAACCGTCTCCGCATCACCACCGAAGATGGCAAACTCGTCCCGAACGACAAGCAGGCTACGGTCGAGAGCGTTGGTTTGAGAAATGGCAGCACGATCCAGGTGAAGGACTTGGGTGAGTTGAGACCTCATTGTACAACGCTTCACACATCACGCTGACCCTTCCGAGGCCTTCAAATCGCCTGGCGAACCGTCTTCGTAATCGAATACCTCGGACCTCTCCTCATCCACCCGCTCTTCTACTTCCTCCAACCCTACATCTACTCCAACGCTCCCGCCGAGCCCTCCACCCTCCAATCTCTCTCCTGCCTGACCATCTCCCTGCACTTTCTCAAACGCGAACTCGAGACTCTCTTCGTGCACCGCTTCAGCAATGCCACCATGCCCGCCTTCAACATCTTCAAGAACTCGGGACACTACTGGGGTCTTGGAGGTCTGCTCATCGCGGCATTCATCTACTCGCCTACCCACGCGACCGCCGCACCGAGCAATCCTCTCCTCACTCCCATCGCTTTGGCCTGCTACGTAATCGGCGAGCTGGGGAACCTCAACACCCATCTCGTGCTGCGTGGTCTCCGCTCACCAGGCGGTACCGAGCGCGGCGTGCCGAAAGGACTGGGATTCGACTGGGTGACGTGTCCGAACTACATGTTCGAAGCATTGGCGTGGTTGGGAATGGTGCTGCTCACAAGATCGTGGACGACAGTGGTCTTCAGCGCTGTTGCCATTGGACAGATGGCGGTCTGGGCGCAGAAGAAGGAGAGGAGATATCGGAAGGAGTTGCCGGACAAGTACCAGAAGAAGAGGTTCGCTATGATTCCGGGTATCATTTGAGGAGGTGGATATGGAAGATTGAAATATGCATGGCAGGGAGGATATGCCGCTCTTCGAGGAGGGAGTGCTGTGCGTGGGACGGTTGTGTCGGAGTGTGTAGAGGGATATCGGGACATGCTTAGTCGTGCAGGTGAGTTAGCAAGGGCGGGATGTTGGGGCAGATGAGTTTGCAGGATGTGCTATCATGCGGGCAGGTACGGCGGCAGGACGTGCTGGTAGGCGTGCAGGTACGGTAATAGGATGTGCTGAGTTGGCGTGCGGGTAAGCTGGCAGGACATGCCAGACAGCCATGTATGTCAGCAAGAAGGACACGTGAGAAGGTCGTGCTGAGACTTTGGCATGCCAGGCTATTGCTCGTGCAGGTACGGCAACAGGACATGCTAAGTAGGCGTGCAGGTAAGCTAGCAGAACGGGCTATCAGGCGTGCAGGTACGTTGGGGTGTCAGACTAATAGGCGTGCCGCTGGTACAGTGAGTCTCCTTCTTTCGGTTGATTCGCTATTTTAGCTTGCACGTACAGACTGGCACCATGCTTAATTTCACTACACTTCGAAAGGAGAACGAAACAGAAAATGGCAGTAAGTGTCATAAGCCTTCCGTAATCGGCTTGTATTTCATTTCACATCGATCATAAAAGCCATATCGCTTACTCCAAATCCTTCCCATCTAAAGGGTATATCTGAATCCCTCCAACCCCTCAATAACCTTACCCCCCGCCGCCGCCCGCTTGTTGGCACGCCAGAACTTGAGCTCCATCAAGAGTGTAATGACCACGACCAACGCACAAGCGATGATGCAAGTGTAAATACCGGGCACGTAGCCGGGCTTGTCTTGGGAGCGGAAGACGGTCGAGCCGATGATTCCACCGATACCGCCGGCGCCGACGAGGGTGGCCGAGGCGAGGGCACGCTTCCATTGGCCGCGGAGGTTGTTGGCTTGGTAGGAGAGGATGGTGGGCACGTTGGCGTTGCAGGAGGTCGTGGCGAGGAAGACGCCGATGTAGCGGGCGGCGGGGGAGGTGGTGAAGCCGAGGAGGGGGAGGCCGATGAGACCCAGGCAGGCGTTCATGATGATGAGTGGCCCACGGAGATGGTGCTTGTCTCCCCACCAAGCACAACCGTACTAGAAGCGAAGGGTTAGCGATTGACGTGAACAGTTCGGGGTTGAAGGAGATTACCATCCATATTGCCGCGAAGATATAGGGCGGTGCGATCAGGCACTCGGCGGTGTAGGCAGTGTAGCCCATGGACTCGTGGAGAATGATAGGAAGGAAGTAGGCGATGGCGTAGGTAGTGGTGGTGGTCAGCATGAAGAGAGCGGCGAAGCCCCAGATCTTGCTGTCGAAGGCGCAGCGGAGGTAAGTTCCGAGGTTGAACTTCTCGGCAATGGCATCGTGACGATCCTTTTCAATGCGGGCGACGACAAAGGCGGCCTCCTTTTCGGTGAGGAAGGGAATGGCGAAGGACTTGGTCTTCGAGGCAGCCTTCTCTGGGAAGTCGGCAATAGTGAAGGAGCCAATTGTGGCGACGACGCAGGTCAACAGGCCCTGCATGATGAAGATCCATCGCCAGCCAGCAAGACCTGTATTGAGTCAGCGGCTGTCTTAGACATTCATAGGGACGGGACGGCTTCGAGGTATGCTCTATCTCCCTGGCCCCGCTCAAACTGAACCACAGGACGTGGACTTGGGTGGCTTGGAGTGTACAGCCTGCGCAAGAGAACGACGGTATTGCGCACCGTCGCTCTCTTGCTCAGACCTTGCGATCCAAGCCCACAGGATCCAAGTCGTGCAGTCCACTTTGAGCGGAACCTCGGAGGTATGCCTCCCACATTTGATCACTTACCCGGCAAGACTCCCTTAGGCGCGTTTGGCTTGAGCTTGGTTGGACCGTAGTGCTGGCCGAACTCAGGGCCGAGATCGCCGAGACCAGCCATCTTGCTGAATCCGAATGCGAGGATACCGGAGAAGGCGGATGACATGCTGCCGATGAGGTAGAAAACAGCGTATCGCTTCTGGAGATCGTAGCGGGGGTACCAGCAGGAGAGGAAGACCGAATCTATACAAGATAAAGTGAAGCATAATTTCCACAATGCACCCGCGTCTCATCCATGTCAATCGCCAAGCCACAATAGGTGGGGTTCAAGCGCGCCACGAAGCTTTCCTCCGAATCTCGTCCACCCTCTCATCGTTTCCACCAAGTCCGTAGCCGCGCTTTGTGGTGTTCTTCGGGTGCATGGGTATCGCCAGAGGCTGTCAAAGGTCACAATGTCAACAGAGATAACAACAGGATGAGCGCGACTATCAAGAATCAGAACCTACCTCGACTGTCGGATGCGGCCCGACGCTGCTGTCATTGGCGGTGTCCATCGCCGCCTCTACCTCGATCTTCGGACGTGCGCTGGTGCTGCTGCCGTCGGTTGTGACCAACGCAAACCCCTTCTTATCAGGTGTGAACCCCATCTCAGCTTCCACCCTCTCTAGCTCCGGCTCGTCATCTTCTGGGGCCAGCATGCTCTCCTCCTCGGCATTCGCGTCGTGTGCTGCGACTAGATCGGCCGCGGTCAAAGCCTGCGGGTCGTCATTCGACGGTCTATCTGTCTCGAGCGCTTCTCTCAGCTCTTGGAGTGATCCGCGGACCTCCTCGATAGCTTTGTCGGCGTCAGGATCCTCGCCGGGACGATGCCAGCGCTCAACGATTTGCAGCATAGCCTCCGCCCTCAGGAAGCACATGTTGGCATCATCCCACTCAAGGATATTTCCGAGCAGAATCCATGCCTTCATACGATGGTATCGAGGCGCAGCTTCGTCGTCGAGTATCTCCTGCAGGCCTTTGGTACATGCCTCCATGTGACCATTGTTGTAGTGCTCGGCGGCTTCGTTGTATGCCTGATTAAAGGCTCTTTCGATAATGGAGCTCATACTGTTCGCGTTTTGAGCAGATTGTAATGTCGTTGTCGAGATAGTTTGCGCAGGGGGTGGAAGACGTCGAACAGGTGGGAGCGGTCGGAGAGGTGGTTGAGATGGTCGAGTGGGAGTCGAGTTGGAGTCGAAGTGGAAAAGGTGGAAGATGTGAAGATGATTTCGAGGGAAGCGTGGGGGCGCGGCTGTCTGCACAGCCAAGGAAAATGTGACGCGAAAGACAAACGGATTCCTTGGACGGAAAACCTGAGAAACAAACAAAACAAACAAGACAAGACAAGACAGGACAGGACAGGACAGGACAGTGAGCGCCTTCACCACTGACGCCTTTCGGGACCATTCTCTCCTCTTCAACATCGCTCAACTCCTCCTCTTCACCAATTCCCACTTCGCCTGACTCCTCTTCACCAACTTCCACCTTGCCAAATCAACGATCCACGAGGTCGCCATTGAAAAGATGCACTCAGTCCGCTGTTTGTAGTCATGGCCCAGATCCTTGCCCAATCGTCAATTCCACCCGAAATGCCCACGATGGCTGCAACCTCGAAACAGGTGCCAGACACCAACGATCAGGAAGAACTCCGTGACCTTGACGGCTACAAGAGCCCTACCCAGAAATTTCTTCTCGCGCATCCGCGGAATCGGACGTACAATGGCTTCCAGATACATCACCCTCGATACTACCACAAGTGCGAACGTGCTGTGCGCCGCGATATCCGCCACATCCGTTACTTCAAATTCCGGCGGCAACCCTTGAGTCACAGGACTGCATACATCAAGCCAAACGATTTCATACAGTCGGCTAGTACGATGGCTGCATGGAAGCGCGATGTGGAAGACGGGAGCCACCAACATCCGAAGCTGCCGCGCTGCGCGAAGCTTCTGTCAGTCTACGGCTGCATAGACAATGAGCCTGTGCGCTGCCTCCTGGATCCCGGTTGCCAGTCACAGCTTGTCGATTCTCAATTCGCTGCGATGCATCTAGCTCCGGCCCGACTCGAGCACACCTGGTACATTGAATCGTTCCCAAAGGCCCCGCCCACTCCAGTCACTAAGTGCGCGCGATTGGAGCTAGACCTTGGCGGTCACGTCGAGGATCTAGCCTGCTTTGTAACTGAACTGAACGGATACGACCTGGTGCTCGGACTGCCTTGGTTTGAGATGCACAACCCTTCGGTCGATTACATTTCTCGCACATTGAGATTTTCGCCGCAATGCGCAGGAAACTGTACACAATCAGAAAGCATCGAAGTACGGTGCGATGTCAAAGAAGCCGGGTGCACATTGTTGAGTTCTCCTGACGACGCTACGCCGTGCCGAATCCTCGCACTCGCAGCCTCGATATCCGCTCAGGACGGGAAAGGCCAGAGTCGACGTACAACTCGTTCCAGTGGAAAGCGCCAAACGGCCATCAGCATCCCCGCCACCTCCAACACCTCGAGCAGTCCCATGCGCGGCGCTGCGAGAACATCCACCATTCCCGCGAATGCACACAGACCTACGCATATACCTGGTGGCGATGACGACTACCAAAACAGTGACGAGGATGACCAGAACAACGACGATGATGACCAGATCGATGATCAGATCGACGACGACTACGACGAACAAGATCGACACATTTCCACTGGTTCAAAGCGCAGAGCAGGTGCAAAGGCGAAGAAGGCTGATGGGAAGCGTCGGAAAATCAAGACACCGAAAGTCTCAACGGCCGTCCCACGTGTACAAGATGTGCGCACTTCACTTGACATCGATAACATGGGCATCACACCTGATGATACTACAGAGATTTTGAACAGATTTCTCAACCTCGTTGCGGAACATGACCTCAAAGCGAAGGACAACGTACGACCGCAATATACGCCATCTTTTCAGCAGCCTCAGCATGTTCTCGACCTCCCACCTTGGAAACCACATGAGCGCCACTTCGAATTCGTGCAGGACTCTGTCGCTCTCGTTCCGCATGTCCAGCCTGATGGCACAAACACTCGACGCTGGCGCATGGTAGCTCGGAACACCGCGGCGAACCCAAACGAAGAAGTAGAACTGTTCCTACTACCTGCAGTGTCTAATGCACGAGACGCATGTCCTCATTGCTTAACACAGGGACGCAATATTTCGAAAAATTGTGGTCGGACTCCGACTGGCTGTCGCAAATGCGCGAGGGCCAATCGATCGAGCGCATGTGCGCAAGAGATCAGTGCGAGAGAAGTGCTTCGATTTGCCTTGATGACAAAAGATGTGTGCTCAGACAAAGTCAAGGTGATCGAACTAGGCCAGATTGCTGTCCAGGCAATGAACAGTGCGCCGTTCGAGCTCAAACTTCCCCTTTGGGCGCGTTACGTTCAGCAAATGGCCGGCGGTGCACCGCCCGGTATCGTGTCGTCCGAACAGAAGTTCATTACCCTTTCCAGTCTCGTGCGTTGGAAAGAACAGCACTGGAATGGCTTTGATTTCAGGACTTTGCCTGTTATGGACGATATAGGCGCTATGAAGAGTGAGGTGTATGGCAGTGTGTTCTCCACGCGCTGGCTCACGTCTCTGATGTCGAACAAGATCCCCGGCAAAACAACTGTGCGAATGTCCAAAGTACCCGCTGTCTGGACGACAGACAGAGGCGACTTCTTTATGACCGGAATTGGATCCATCAACCTCGCAACATCCGCAGCACTCGACTCGCACGCCATTACCGCTGCCGATTTCAACGCTGTCGAATATCCTTTCCTTGGTAACGCCCTTGCGGACGATGCAAACGATGACATGAAGGCTTTTCGAGACGTGTACAAGATGGCCGCCTTGCAGCTCGTAGGTCTTGTTGGCACGGAGCTTGCAATCAGAGATAGATGGGAAGAACTTACGTCTTCGTTCACGACAGAGAAGAGAAGCACCACACGAGGACCCATGAACAAGTTAAAAATTTGGCAAATCTGGGCTCCGTTCAGTGGCAGGGTAGTGATCATACCAAGTCGCGAGCTCTTGCGCAGCCTGACCGTCAATGGCACCACCGAATCGCTCGAAAGGGATCTGAGTATTACTACCAGCGTTGACGATGCAGCTTGCCTAGCGTGGATCGTACAACAGTCACTGGACTCGCTGGCCAAGGGAGAGCGACTTCTACAAATCGTGTTCTCCGCCGTTGTTGCTGCGCAGCGCCTTGAGTCGGGGCTCGTTACGAAGCAGCAAGTATTGGGATCGTACTGCGCCTGCGAAGACGAGGCACACGAGGCTACAACGGAACATCATTGTACACAATGCTGGACTATCCGCGCGTGTTTACATCTTAGCAAGGCCCCTACAGAAGAAGGCATGCTGCTCAAATGCAAAGGCTGTGCAGGTCGAGACTTCGTTCGCAGCAGCGGGAGAGGGCCATTCTCTGTGTCAGGTCGCGTTAAGGTAATGGCCTGCAACACGCTTCGCAGTGACGCCAGATTTTGTGCGGTTCCATGGTCTAGAGAGGATTTTGCCAACATGATCTTGGAGGCCTATGGCACGGAGGACGACAAGATCTTTCACGACAGCTATTCTGGCAAGAACATATCGCTTGAAAATGCACAGTGGCCGCTCGGGCACCGGTCGCACGGCACCGCGCACCCTATGCAAGTCTCTATTGAGAAGCCGCACTCGAGATACGTACGACCAGACGGTACCATCGTTCTGCATGATCCCGAGCACAACGCCATCTTGACACCTGTTGGTGTAAACCGGTGGAAGGGCAACAATCCCCCGTCGATGCTCCCACTTGCGAAGAAGGCACTCCAGCTTCAGCTACAGGTCAAGGATCGTCCGCCATGCGAGGGCTACTACAAGGATCTGCAGACTGATTGGGAACTGCTCGAACAAGTATGTCGTCCTCTACTGCAAACGCTAAATTGAATTTACTAACATTTCAGCAGGCTTTTGATACTCAGCGAGTAATCACGTCGTTCGGGGCGACCACCCGGGCTGGACGTGTAGCGTCCGGACAAAACCTTGCTCAGTTGGCTAAATTCATTGCGATGGAGAAGTCTGGCATTTGGGACGGGGTTACCGCTCCCCCGAACCTATTCTACAACATGTTCAGCCATCGTCGGAGTAAGCACCCTGACTTTTCTATCGATGACGAGTATTGGGATTGGGAAGTTTTGATGCAAGACATTGAGTATATGGAGAAGGACATTCGGCCCGACGGCTTCAATCCGCATGGTTTGAAATTACCCCGATGTGGAATGCACAAAATTCCGTGGCTCTGGAGCAAGAGACTATGTCCATCCGACAGCGATTACGACGAGGCCTTCATCTTCGACGAGTTTTCGGGTCGCCTTCACACGATGGACTTCTTGTGCGATCGAGCGCACAAGACCGATGAATCGCCAGCTACGCTTTTCCTCGAGTATGTGGCTCAGTGGTTGGAAAACGGTGGAAAATGCCACATTTTTGGGTGTGTCATGACTCCACTTGCCGGACATTTTTCTCGATTCTCCTACGGCCGTGGTATACTCCAGAGAAGACGAGCGGGAGACAAGAGAGCGCCGCGCAGGATCGAAGCCGGGGAGCGCATGCAGACTGGTTGTACGAAGCTCCTCCCTCGGAACATGGCCGAAGACTATGATGTCTCGCGACGCACAGTGATCATCGAGACGTGGAAGGCCAATGTACTGCGGTGGGATTTTCCGAACTTGCCCACCCTCATCGAAACCCTCCAACAGATGGTTCTGAGTCTTCAAGACTCTTGCGAGTGGTATACTGCGCCCTCGACAAACCCCACAGACTACGACAAAGTCCCACTGCCTACCAAGAAGAATCATACTGGTTGGGCCGCTGCAATGCGCTCCGAGATGCGAGCCCGTGGTCGCACTGCCAGCAGGATCGTTGAGCCCGACGATGAGAACAGCAGCGACGATCTCGAGCTTGGTGGACCCAACGACGATGTGGTCGATGATGATGAGATTGCCACGTACGAAGCGCATCAAAATGAAGTGATGGCCATTAGAAGCACGACCACACGCGACAGTATGCAGACCCGATGCACGCGCCTTCGCGAAGCTGCCCAGAACCTGGGCTGCATTGGCGACAAGTATGTGTCAGACCTTCTAGGTGAGTTTTTTGGCTTGCTGAAAGACGGCGGCGATGGACCAGACGTCGGCAAAAAAGACGACAGCGACAGGGACTACGGAGGCGTATCGCGCTTCCAGAACATTGCTCGAGACTTGGACGAATACATGCAGAGCTTGGGTAGAAGCGAAGGCCAAGGCCTAGCTGAACGACCGGCGACTACACCGCGTAGCACTCGGCCCACTGTACAGCAGCTAACGACATCTGGTCGTGACAACCGCCGCCCACATGCGGTAGCACCACCGCATCGCAAGGTCAGTCAGGCTATGCTCAATCGACCCCAACACTCCCTTATCGAGAACGCTACCTCGACAACCTGCTTTGCGGACTCTGCCACGCAAGTGTTACTTCGGGTACCTGGTGTGAAGGAGATTCTCCTTGAGAACAGCAATTTCGTTTACAAACCTCAGTCTGGACGTCTCGAAAATTTGTCTACACAAGACCTTTCCGTGATCCAGGCTATGTGTCTTGAACTGCAGAGCATATGCAATCGCATGTTCTCCAATCCAGGCGTGCTCATTGATCGAGCGACTGTTACGAGATTCTTCAAGCGAGTCGGTGAGGTCGACAGCGAGTTTCGTCAAGGGCAATACAACGACGCTTCGATATTCCTCAACCTTCTCATTGACACTATCGTCACAGCAACCGACAAGTCGGTGTCATACGAGCTCCGTCGCTTTCAAGATCAACAGCACAAGTTGGAACAGGAAGGCCGTCTCCCTCCGGCTCACGAAACGGCTCTACAGCAATATCAAGCATTCGCAGCGTCTGGCAGACTTTCACCGATCCACGATCTGTTCAGCATCATCCTTGTCAAAGAGATACCATGTGGTGAAGGTGACGATCGCTGCCCTGGAATTTCACGCAGGTATGACGAAGCAAGTGTTCTTACGCTCTCATTTCCTAATGGCACGAGGGATACCGAGTCCTTCCCGCTTGAGGCACTGTTGCTGAACTTGACTCGTGAAGAAACCGAAGGCGCTGAGTGTCCAATGAACAAAACTCATGCGCGAGGAAAATTGAACATTGTTCGCCTCGCTAGCACCTCGAAATACTTCACGCTCTCCGTCAATCGCCAGGGCAATGCGCTTCTGCGCGACGGTAGAGATCGTATGAACCAAGTGGAACTGCCGGACGACCTGGACATTGCGCCTTACTCTGATCTCATTCGGCTCCCTTCAGACTTGCGACACGGCATCTTGCCGAGTGGGACCCAGCTCATGTATCGACTTTTTGAAGTCATCATGTACAAAGGCGCGCACTACATCGCCTTTGCATTTATCGACAACGAGTGGATTTGCTTTGATGGGTTGAGGATGTCAAAATCGCCATATGCATGGGATCCGCGTGCAGCCGCGGCGGAGGGATGGATCACAACACTGGTGGTCTACGAGCGCCAGAAAGCACGAGTCATCGATAGCGCTCTCGACCAGGGTGTGGCACCAGGACATCGAGGTGGTACTGAGAAGCCGACAAGTGCACCAAGTCCCGGCCAGACGACGGCGCCGGTCAATGATGAGTCTCGCCGACAGAGTGTCCCGTCATATCAGCAAGACGATATTCAGATGACTGATGCTCCGACTTTGCCGACCGCCAGTCAACAGGACGCTTCTCTAGAAGCGGAAGCGCGGCGTGTGCGAGAGGGGGCGCAACTTCTTCGAGAGCAACAACAGCAATTTCTTGCGATGCAGGAACAATATGAATCCAATCTCAGTGAGCGAGAGAAACTCCTTACCGAACGTGAGGAGCAAATTGCTCAGAAGCAGGGGCGTCTCGGCGAACAACAGAGGGCCTTCGAGCAGCAGCAGGAGCTCTTCATCCGGAGCAAGGAAAATCAATTCAAGGAACTCAAGATTCGAGAGCTGCAGGAGAAGCGTGCATCAAACGCGGAGTTGATCGGCCGTGTGGACAGCCTATCCGCAGCTATCGCGCTGCAGAGCTCCCAGCTAGCTCAACAGAAGGCCGATATTGAAAAGAGGAACGAGGAGATCAGGCAAGAATTGATCGTGTTGGTGGGTGGCCAGATGGAGGAATAGAAGCTGAGCTTGATGTGAGCTGGTTGCAACCAGTAGCGTAGGAACGACGAGTCTGCTTCACGTCTAGCAGGGTATGGGATATGGGGTGTTTTGACGATGGGAAGAAACCTGCCTCAAAGATGCCGAGGACGAGACGGAGAGGAATGAGCTGTTCCCAGCTGGTGAGGAAACCGAAGGTGATCATGGTGGCTCCCCAGAGGAAGGTGATGGCGGGAAGGAAGGCACGAGGACCAAGCTTGCGGAGGATGACGGTAGCTGGGGGCTGAAGAGCCACATACGTGATGAAGAACACTATTAAGGAACGTCAGCGGTGGATTCAGATACTAGAGTAGCAACGCGGATATAGACCGCAGACGAAGCTTCAACTTACCCAGGACGATAGTGCTGTAACGGAAGCCCTTGGCGAGCTGGAGATCAACTCCCATACCAGCAACGACGGCGATACCAGTGTTCGTTCTGTCCATCAAACTGACACAGTACATGCAGCCCAACGTTAAGACCAGACGACGATCGATTTTCCAGATAAGCTTCTTCTGCTCCTGAGGTGTGAAGGCATTGATGGCAGCCTCGTTCTGGGAAACGACCGACTCATCAGAGACGGTTCGCTCGAGGTATCCGACCTCGACGGTCTTCTCCAAGTCGTGTCTGTTGTCCATCTTGTATGAGGCAACTCTTGGTTGTAGTTATGAAAGGGGAAGAGAAAGGTGAACAATGGATGATAAGCTGAACAGACCTGGGGGATGTTGAGGACCTTATGTACGACACAAGGGTGGATCGCGTCTCGCCACATTTGCTGAGCCGGTCAGACTCCTGGGAGCCATCTCGCATCCCGATCACACGATGCTAGGGAAGTGGATGCTGATGTTGGCGGATGGAGCCTTGACAAGCCATGTTGTGAGAACTAGACTAGGGCCGAACGTAGTAGGCTGAGTACCACTGGAACCGTGGGGTTGAGTCCGGGGCTAGGATGGCGCCCTAATGCTCAGTCAATTAACACACACCACCGTCGCATTACACTGTCGCTATGCTATTGTCGTCGTCGTCGTCGCTAAGCCTAGTTACCGACTTACCGCCCTTATAAATATACGCTTCCGAACTAAATAAGAAGGGTGTCGATATCTCGTATGCTACGTTCGAGCATTAGATCGCTGCTTAGGGGATT